>VYZP01046711.1:8042-18655 GCA_013400635.1 Hypocryptadius cinnamomeus | reverse complement strand
AGGAGGGTAGGGCAGTGATGGGGGTGTTGGGGTGACACTGGGAGTGGCTGGGCTCACCTGGCAGGACAGCCCGTGGTATCCCGGGGGACAGCGACATTCCTCCACCTCGGGGGCTGGGGGCAGGCCGGGCTGGGGGGGCACAGCCGTGTCCATGGCCACGTCGGCGATGGCGGCCACGGCTGTGCTCGTGGAGTAGGTGGCTCGGATGAGGATCTCATCCAGGTCGGCCAGTGCCATCAGCAGGTGCTCCCGTGTCGCTGGCTGCCCGTCTGGCCGCTGCCAGTATTGCTGCAGGAACGGGGGGTTAGCGGGGGACACACTGTGGGAAAGGGGGACATCAGGGCCAAAGGCTGCCCGCCACCTCCTACCTCCCGAAAAATGATCTCGAAGGCCTGGGGGGTCCGAGGGGTCAGGTCAGGCTGGTAGGCCACCAGCGTGATGTCATTGCCCTGTGGACAAGGGGGCCAAGGGGGTCAGGGGGTCCTGGTGTCACCCGGTGTGTCCCCGTCCCACTCCAGCCACACCCCCTTACCGTGATCTGGACGTCGGCATCGGGCAGGGGGGCTCCCTGTCCCCCCGGGGTGTAGGTCAGGGTGTAGCGCAGCCGACCGCCATAGGAGCCCACCTGCACCAGGATGGGATGATGGGATAATTAATGGGATAATGGGAAAATGGGATAATGGGATAATGGGATAATGGGATGGGAAGGACAAATGGAAGAGGATGGGCATGATGGGGACAGGGATGGGGATGGTGATGAGATGAGATAGGGATGAGGAGAGGGAAAAGGGAGAGGGGAAAATGGAAGGGGAAAAGGGAAAGGGGAAAGAAAGAGGAAGGGAATGAGGATGGGGAGGTGAGGGGATGGGATGGGGAAAGAGGAGAAAGAAAAGGATGGGAAGGATGATGGGGACAGGGGATGGCACAGGGTAGGGATGAAAAAAGCAAAAATTATGAGAAAAGGGGAAAAGGGAAAGGAGAAGGGGCAAGGGGAAAAAGACAAGGTGAAAATAGGAAAAAGTGAAGGGAAAGAGGAAAAGTAAGAAGAAAAAGGAGAAGAACAGAGACAAGGAGGCTGTGCCCACCCCCCTCCCTTGACAATGCCCAGGGTGCCCAGGGGAGGGGGTGCAGCCCCTGGTGGGGCGTTCCCATGGCTCCCATGGGCACTCCTGTCCTCCCGGGGGTCACCCTGTTACCTTGTCCCCCTGGTAAGGAGGTGGCAGCTGCCAGTAGTAGGAGTCAGGGGGCAGCTCCCCGAAGCGCTCATAGGTCAGGTGGGGCTGGGGGTGCCCCAGCTGCACCCCAAAGCCGCTGCTCACACGGGTGCTGCGCTGGCGGTTCACCAGGGCGAACCCCTGGGCATCCCCCGGGGCAAAGGACGTCCGGATCTGTGGGATCGAGGGGTGAGAGGGGTCTGAGACAGGTGGAGACACCCTGGGGACATGTGGGGACAAGAGGGTACACTCACGGTGCCACGGGCGTAGGCAGTGCTGGTGCAGTGCTGAACGATGCCCATGCAGAAGCAGGGCAGGCACCCAGCTGGCTCATCCCCGCTCAGGTGGAAGTGGTGAGGACGGCACGTGGCACAGTGGGGACCCTCCACGTTGGCCTGGGGGGGAAGACAGCGTGGTGACATTGCCCTGTCACCCTTCCCGGGGTTGGGGACACACACACAAGTCTCACCTTGCAGCGGCACTGCCCGTTGGCATCGCAGCCCTCACCGATGCTGCCTCGTGGGTCACACTGGCATTGCGCATCGGGGACACCAGGCACTGAGAGGTGACACACAGTCAGCCACAATCACCCTTAGTGCCACCACAGGGGACACCACTTTGTCCCCGCCCTGTGACACTCACCTCGGCATGGCTCTCCCCGCAGCGGGTCCCCCACGTACCCGGGCAAGCACCTACAGTGGGACAAATCCAAACAAGGCAGTGAGGAGAGTGTTCACCCCAAAAACACCCCCTGCCCCACCCCAGTGTCCCTGTCACCTCTCACAGAGGCGCCCGCTGTGCCCTGGGGCACAGGCACTGCACGTGGGCTGCCCGTCTGTGTCCTCAAAGCAGATCTTTGTCACCCTGTGGAGGAGACAAAGGCACAGGTGACACCCAGTCAGTGTCCTCAGGGATGGGATAGACCATGGAATGGCACCTACTGGGTGTCCCCATGGGGTCCGTGGCAAGGACAGGGCTGGCAGTCACCCGGGGTGCCCCGAGTAGCATCACCGTAGTAGCCAGGTTGGCACTTGTCACACTGGGGACCCTCTGTGTGATCCCGGCAGCCCTGTAAGGAAAGGAGGTGATGGCATCGGTGTCCCTGCCATGGGGGCCCCCGGGGAGTCCCCTGGGTGTCCCCAGCTGACCTGGCAGACGCCGGTGTCAGGGTGGCACTCGCTGGCATGGCCGTGGCACTGGCAGGGCTCGCAGGTGCCCAGGTAGAGCCCGGCGCTGCTGCGGGTGTAGCCGGTGTCACAGTCCTAGAGGGGACAGTGGCAGTGGGGTGGGACACGGCTCAGCATCCCCACAGTGGCAGTGAGGGGACCCGAGGGTCTCACCTGGCACGAGGCCCCACGGTACCCAGGGGGGCAGGCACAATCCTCCACCTCCAGCGCGGGCGGGCGGCCGGTGGCGTGTGGCACTGCCACGTCCAGGGTGACATCGGCCAGTCTGTGGGGCCAGAGGGGAAGTCAGCACTACCCTGCCACCCTGCTGTGTCCCCTCCTGACTCCACCAGGAGCTCACCTGCTCTCCTCTGGCTGCTCTGAGTAGGATGCCCGGATCATGAACAGGTCCACATCGGCCAGGGCCATCAGGAGGTGCTCGCGGGTGGCATCGTGCCCATCTGCGCGGCGCCAGGCGCCCTGTGCAACACCAGGGTGACATGGGGGTGCCATCCTGCACTGCACCCAGCCCAGCCCCTGGGGCATCCAGGGTGACCTCCCCAGGGCAGCCAGTCTGACTTCTGGGGCCCCGAGACCAACCCCTCCCCAGCACCCAGTCTGACCCCACTCCATGACCCCTCTCGCTGGGTGTCACACAGGGACCCCTCTCACCTCACGGATGGGCACAGTGACAGCGGTGGGGACACCGGCTGGGGGGGTGGCACTGGAGAAGTGCTCCAGGAGGATCCCATTGCCCTGGAGCAGCACGTCAGGGTGCCGGTGGGGCAGGGGAGCGCCAGCCGGGGCCCGGTGTGTCACCGTGTACCGCAGCTCCCCGCCATACGCTGTCACCTGTGGGGACACTCAGCATGGCTCGGGGCCACGCGCTCCCCGAACCGGGCGGTGGGGACACAGAGAGGCGCAGAGGTGTCCCCAGAGTGGCTGTGTCACCTTGTCCCCAGTGAAGGGTGCAGGCAGCACCCAGTAGTGAACGCCCCGCGGCAGCTCTCGGAAGGTGTCGAAGCGCAGCTCCCGTGGGGACACGAAGTGTGGCACGGCCCCCACCAGCTGTGCGCCCGACAGGTTGGCCAGGGGCAGCGGCGCCGACTCCTCGGAGCTGAGCAGCACCTGGGAGAGGGATTGAGGTGGGCATGGCATGGCACGGCACTACATGGCACAGCAGGATGCCACATGACATTACATAGCACTACATGGCGTCACTTGGCACAGCATGGTCCCATATGACACGACAAGGCACAACATGTATGTTGCATGACATAGCACCACATGGCATTCCATGGCATGGGTGACACGACATTATGGTATGGCCTGGCACAACATAGTGCTACATGGCACCACATGGCATGGCACAGTGTAACACCACAGACCATGCCGTGGCATGGTGACATGTATCGTGACAGTACATGACATGGCATGGCACCATATAGCATGACACGACGCACAATGGCACACCCCTGCATGACACAGCAAGACATGGCACAACATGGCATGGCATGACACAGTATGGTCCAGCATGGCATGGCACAACATGGCACTACTATGGCATGGCACAACATGGCATGGCATAGCATGGCACATTAAGACAATGACAAGACACACCATGCCATGGAATGGCATGCCAAGACCACGACAAGGCATGGCACGCCATGGCCCAGGATGGCACAGCCTGTCCCGGCCTGTCCCGTGCTGCGGGTACCTGGTGGCGGTGCCAGGCGGAGCTGGCACAGGAGCGGGACAGCCCCATGCAGAAGCAGGGCAGGCAGCCCGCAGGGTTGGCAGCGCTCAGGTGGAAGGTGCCAGCGGCACAGGAGTCGCAGAGCCGGCCACGGACGTTGGGCTGGGGGCACAGGGTGGGCGGGGGTGAGCAGGGAAATGGGTGGGATGGGCTGCAGAGGGTGGGATGGATGCTGGGGGGGCTCGTGGGACTGGGTACCCCAGGGAGCAGACTGGGTGCCATGGGAGGGGTCAGACTGAGTGTTATGGGGGATTGGAGTGGGTCACACTGGGGATGGACTGGGTGCCGGGGGGGGTTGTCATTGGTGCTGGGGGAATTGGAGTGGGTGCCCCAGGGGTCAGACTGGGTGTTATGGGGGACTGGGGAGGGTCCTGCTGGGGGGTTGGGCTGTGTGCCATGGGGCAGGGGATGGGGTTGGTGCTGGGTGGATTGGACTGGGCACCCCAGGGATTGGACTGGGTGCTACGGGGGTGGGACTTGGTACTATGGGAGGGTGGGACTGGTTGCCTCAGGGGATCTGGACTGGGTGCCATGGGGCAGAGGTAGGATGGGTGCTAGGGCAGGGACTGGGTACCTGGGACCAGGATGGTGCAGTGGGGGATGGCAACACCCAACCCCCCCACTGCCCTCCTGTTGTCCCCACCAGCATTGCCCCACTGTCCCCCCAGCCCCCTGCCCTCACCTTGCAGCGACAAGTGCCACCTGCCTCGTCCTGGCCCCCGCGGGCATCACACTTGACAAGCTCCTGGCCTGCAGGGAGCAAGGGTGAGGGTGGGGGGCACCCAAGGGTGCAGGGACCCCCCAACCAGCACCCTCCACTCACCAATTGGGGTGCACTTGCCACCCGGCTGGATGGGGTCTCCCTCGTAGCCTGGGGCGCACCTATGGATGGGTGGGGGATGGGTGGGTGATAGGTGGGTGAGGGGTGGCGGTGTCAGGTGGGGGGGTTATGGGGAGGGACCCCCCACCCACCTCTCGCAGCGGCGGCCGGCGTATCCAGGGGCACAGGCGTCGCAGGTGGCCTGGCCATCTGTGTCCAAAAAGCAGGACTCCGAGAACCTGTGGGTGACAATGACGGTGACAACAGGGCGGTGACATCAGGGGCAGGTCCCTGGGGTCGGCACCCACCTGCGAGATGGCTCCGTGTAGGGACAGGGACAAGGGTGACAAGCGGTGGCTGTGCCCTTGGTGGCATCACCGAAGAAGCCAGGTTTGCACTTCTCACACTGGGGACCCTCCGTGTTGTGCTGGCAGTTCTGGGAGGGGGACACATGTCACAGGGGAGTGGTGATCCTGTGCTGTGTCCCTGTCCCCTTGTCCCCTCATCAACCCCTCACTCCTTACCAAGCAGTGCCCAAAAACAGGGTCACAGGTGCTGGAGTGGCCGTGGCAGCCACAGCCGGAGCAGGTCCCCAGGTAGGGTCCCCTCGTCACCCGCTCAAAACGGGGAGCACAGCGCTGGCACGACAGCCCCGTGTAGCCCACGGGACACCTGGGGACAGAGCAGCGTGACAGTGGCATCACAGCAGCAGTGGCACTGAGCCCATCACCTTGCTGCCAGTGCTCACCTGCACTCCTCGACGTCACCAGCCAGCCCCAGGCCGGTGTCCGCAGTGCTGGTGATGTCCATGGCCACGTCGCTGAGCCCCACGCTGGCCATGCGCCCGTCATACACCGCCCGGATGAAGATGCCCTCCAGCCCCTGCAGCACCAGCAGCAGCAGCTCCCGGCTCACCGGGGCACCCTGCTCGTCCTCCCAGTGGTCCTGCCGGGACGGTGACAGCAGTGTCACAGCAGGGTGATGGTAATGCTGGCATCACCCACCTGCCACCACCAGCATCAGTGCCCATCATCAGCAACATTGCTACCAGGACCACAAACCCGCCACCGATATCACCCATCCTTCATCAGTATCTCCTTCCCATCCCTGGATTCACCCACCCACCAGCATAACCAGTGCCAGGCACTCCCTACCTGCATCACCTCCCCACCACCACCATCACTCATCCACCACCACCACTATCACCACCCACCCATCCCCAGCATCACTCATCCATCACCACCACCATCACCTCTCCACCACCACCACCAACCTTTCCTTCTCGCACCCACCTCGGTGAGGGGCACGTGCCGCCGGTTGAGAACGTCTGGCTGGGTGTCACCAGCACGCGCCCGCAGCTGCCGCCCGTGGCCCCGCAGCAGCACATCAGGGTGGGCGGTGGGCTCGGGGGGCCCCCGGCCCAGCCGGTACCGCACGCCGTAGCTCAGCGCTCCCCCGTAGGCGTCCACCTGGCAGCACAGCGGGCTGTCAGCGGCCATGCCACTGGTGCGCCCAGCCCTGAGCCCACCCCGGCATCACCTTGTCCCCAAGGAAGGGCTCTGGCAGTGCCCAGAAGGCGTCTAGCGCCAGGAAGCGGCGGGACAGGTCCAGGAGCTGGAATTCTTCGGTGCCCACATCCACATGGAGTTGGGTGGCCGAGAGCACCGGTGCAGACGGCGCTGCCGGCACCGTCACATTGACACCTGCAAGGAAAACGCTCAGCCCCTGCTGTGTCCCCTGCCCCTGTCCCCTGTCCCCACAGCTCACCCTTGAAGTCATCGGGACGGTTGAAGCGCAGGTGGAGGCGGTGGCGGTGCCGGGTGGTGGCGCGGCAGGAGGTGGTGACGCCAAAGCAGAAGCAGGGCAGGCAGCGGGATGTCCCTGTCACCTGGAAGTGTCCCTCGGGACATGGCCCTGTGGGAGATGAGACAGCGGGTGATGGTGACAGTGCCACGGTGGGATTGGTGGCACAGAGAGGGGAGGGGCCACTCACCAGGGCGGGTGACGGTGAGGATGCTGTCAGGGATGCCGAACACCATGCCCAGGGTGTTGATGGCCTCGCAGGTGTAGGCGCCTTGATCAGCTTCCTTCACGTCCCGGATTGTCAGGGTGCCCTGCCCAGCCTCGCTCACGATTGACACCCTGTGGGGCACGTTTGCTACCCAGAGCCTGACACAAGCAGAGCCCAACACCCGGGAGCCACACACACCCCGTGCCCAGCACAGGCAGCACCTGGCACACCTGGGGCTCTGCACACCTTGTACACTCAATAGCCTGTACACCCAGTGCCCCACACACCCACACCACCTGATACCTGGCACACCTGGTGCTCTGCACACAGTACACCAGTGCCCTGCACACCCAATGCCCCACACACCCCGTACACCCAGTGCCCTACACACCCAGTGCCCCGCACACCCGCACCACCTGATACCTGGCACACCCGGTGCTCTGCACACCCACTACAACCAGTGCTGCACACACCTGGCACCCAGTGCCCTGCACACCCAGTGCCCCACACACCCATACACCCAGTGTCCCATACACCCAGTGCCCCGCACACCCAGTGCCCAGCCCCAGCCCAGGAACCCATTCCCTTTGCACGACCACCTTACACCCCGGCTCCGTCCCAACCTCAAGCCCCACCCATTCTATAAGGCCCGCCCATATCATCACACATGCATGCTGGCCACGCCCATTTACCAAAGCCCCGCCCACTCAGACCACACCCTGCACAGAAGCCCCGCCCCAAGGCTTGCCCCAGCCCCAAGGCTTGCTCCAACCTCTCAGCTCCCAAACAAGCCCCGCCCATACAGACCCCACCCCACGTAGAAGCTCCTCCCATCACAGACCACACCCAATCACAAGTTCCTCCCATAGCAAGCCTCGCCCCTTCCTCCAATCCGCAACCAGCACCTCTTAGGCCCCGCCCTCTGCCCCCGCCCACCTGTGGCTGCTGGGGGTGTGTCCCCAGTTCAGGCGCCAGGTGACGATGGGGGTGGGGACACCGGTGGCTACACAGGTGAAGGTGACGGTCTGGCCTGGCACCGCCCTCACCGACTCCCGCGGCAGCGTCACCACCTGTGGGGGCACTGCCACCGCCACCGAGTCATTGTCACCGCCACCAGCACCACCCACACCGCACAGCACCCCCGGGGCACAGGGACACTGCCACCGCCACCGAGTCATTGTCACCGGCACCGGCACCACCCACACCGCACAGCACCCCCGGGGCACAGGGACACTGCCACTGCCACTCCATCATTGTCATCGCCACTACCACTGGCGCGGTCACCACCCACCCTAGGTGTCAAAGACACTGTCACTGCCACCCCTGTCATTCTGGACCGCCACTACCATCGGCATCACCTGCCCCGCTGGCACCCCAGGGAACTGGGACACTGCCACTGCCACCTTGTCATTGTCACCGTCACCGATACCATCTGCTCTGTGTGGCACTGCTACAACATGGGGACACTGTCACCACCACCCCAGACCCACCCAGGGACAGATTCTTTGGCACTGTGTCTCCAGTCCAGCTTGGGGACAGGGTCCCCAGTGTGGTGGCCAGCACCGTGCCACAGTGCCACAGCGTCCCCAGTATGGTCCTGTGGCACCGGCTCGGGCACAGAGTCCCCAGCCCAGTGCCATGGCACAATGTCCCCAGGCACAGTGTCAGCAGCCTTGGTACCATGACACAATGTCCCCAGCCCTTCGCACTGGCACAAGGCCCCCCGGGCAGTGTCCTCAGCCTGGTGTCACAGCAGAGGGTCCCTGGCACAGCTCAGACACAGCCCCATATCCCGAGGACAGCTTGGGCACAGTGTCCCCATCCTGGTGCCACAGCACCACATGCCCCCAGCATCACAGCATCCCCAACCCAGCCTTGGTCCCCATGTCCCCTGCCTGCCCAGCTGTCCCCTCCGGTGCCACTCACCACATCCAACCTCGTCGCTGCGGTCGGGGCAGTCGGGCTCCCTGTCGCACTGGTAGCTGGCTCGGATGCAGCTCCCGCTGGACACGCACCGGAATTCCGCTGGTCCACACGCCGCGCCGGGCGCTTTGGTGGCTGTGAGGGGTCACAGCACGGTGTCAGCTGTGTCCCTGTGTCCCCACGGGCGTCCCCGAGCCCCCGTACTCACGGCAGTCGCTCTCGTCGGAGCCGTCGCCGCAGTCGTTCTCGCCGTCGCAGCGCCAGAGCTTGAGGGCGCAGTGCCCGTTGTCGCACTTGAACTCGTTGGGCTCGCAGGGGGACGGGGTGCCTGGGGGCACGGGGCAGGTCAGCACCCAGAACCCCAGAATCAGGTTGGAAAAGACCTTTGAGATCATTGATGACCCAACACCACCTTGTCACCCAGACCATGGCACTGAGTGCCACATCCATGCTTTCTTTAAACATTTCCAGGGACAGTGACTCCACCACCTCGCTGGGCAGCCCCTTCCCATGCCCAATCACCCTTTCTGTGTGTGGGCTTCTTCCTAATGTCCAATCTTAACCTCTCCTGCACACCTTACGGCTGTGTCCTCTCATCCTCTTCTCTGGGAGTAGAGCTCAACCCCCACTGGGCTGCACCTTCCTTTCAGGGAGTTGTAGAGCAATAAGGTCCCCCCTGAGCCTCGTTTTCTCCAGGGTTAGGAGGGTTAGGAGCCCCCCAGCTCCCTCAGCTGCTCCTCACAGGACTTGTGTTTCAGACCCTTCACCAGCCTTGTTGCCCTTCTCTGGACACGCTCCAGCCCCTCCATGTCCTTCCTAAATTGGGGGCCCAGAACTGGACTTGAGGTGCTGCCCAACCAGTGCTGAGCACAGGGGAAGAATCCCTGCCCTGCTTCTGCTGGCCACATCATTCCCGATCCAGGCCAGGAGCCATTGGCCTTCTTGGCCACCTGGGCACACTGCTGGCTCATGTCCAGCCTGCTGTCCATCAGTCCCTGCAGGTCCCTTTCTGCCTGGCTGCTCTCCAGCCACTCTGTCCCCAGCCTGTAGCGCTGCAGGGGTTGTTGTGGCCAAAATGCAGGGCCCGGCCCTTGGACTTGTTAAAACTCACATCAGTGGATTCACCCCTTGGATCCAGCCTGTCCAGGGCCCTCTGCAGAGCCCTCCTACCCTCCAGCACATCCACACCTGCACCCAGCTTGGTGTGGATCTCAATGCCCTCACCCAGACCGTCAGTAAAGATATTGACCAGGAATGGGCCCAACATGGATCCCTGGGGGACGCATCTGGTGACCCGACACCGACTGCGCCATCTCCCAGCACTCCTGGGCCCGGCCATCAGAGTGAACCTGCCCAAGCCATGGACTGCCAGCTGTTCCAGGAGTTTGCCATGGGAGACAGTGTCCGAGGCTTTGCTGCAGTGCAGGTAGACCCCCCAAAGCCCCGCCGTCCCCCAGGACCCACCGCAGGCGTCCTCGTCGGAGCCGTCGGCGCAGTCGCGCTCTCCGTCGCACAGGTAGTCCCGGGGCACGCAGCGCCCGTCCCTGCAGGCGGCCTCGCCCCCCTGGCACCCCCTGGCCGCTGGTTTTGGGGGCCGTGGGGTGAAGGGGCGCAGGGGGGACGCTGGGGTGGTGCCCACGGGGACGGTGCTCAGCGGGCGAGTGGTGGCCGGGCGGGCGGTGCTGGGGGGCGGCCGTGGGGAGGGCTCTGGGGGCAGATAAAA
>VYZP01046710.1:0-12582 GCA_013400635.1 Hypocryptadius cinnamomeus | reverse complement strand
ATGAGGGATTGAGTCTGTCATTAGTAAATCTGCAGATGACTGAGGTGGGAGCTGTGTCTATGNTGTGGCACTGGGTGCCAGGGTTGAGTTGAGGTGTTGGGGCTGGGTTGGACTCGATGATCTTGAAGGTCTCTTCCAGCCTGGCCATTCTGGGAATTCTGTGAAGATGTACCTGGGAAGGTTTAGGTTGGATATTTAGGAAAAATTCTTCACAGAAAGGGTGGTCAGGCATTGGAACAGGCTGCCCAGGGAAGTGGTGCAGTCGCCATCCCTGGAGGGATTTAAAAGATTCAGAAATTGGGAACTTGAGGATGTGATTTAGGGGTGAACATAGTGATGGTTCTGGCTTGATTCTTGGACTTGATAAGGTCTTTTCTAACCTTAAGTATTCCATGATTCCAAGGTGGTGGCCATGCCCATGAGGATGCTGCCTGCAGGTGAGAATCAGGTGTGAATTAAAACCCTCCCAGGTTTTCCAAGGCTTGGAAGGCTGGGCTGTCAAACCCTCTATGGATTAACTCCGGATTTTTTCCAATAGGGCTGATTCCCTGAATTCAAGGAACAAGAGATTGCTCTGCACCTTTTTCCCTAACAAAAAGTCACTTGCAAAATTCAGCTTAATTGCAGAGCAGCTGGATTGGTTGTTTCATCACAAAAGAGTCATGACAATGCATAATCATGGAGAGCAGGATATTTACAGAGACATTAAAAATGAGACCTTTTTCAGTGAATAATAGAGGGCAGGGATACATAGGAAATTATTCTGCCTTTCTTTAAATATGTACTTGAAAGAATCAGCTTTATCCCAGCTCCTTCAGTGTTCATTTTTTCAGGGAAAAATCAGAGTTTTGCTCAGGTTTCTTGAATACAGAACTGTTTCTAACACTTGCATATTGATGCCTGCAGCATTGCAAATTTAATAGATGCACCTCATTTGCATAAATCATTTAAGAGCACCGCTCCATGGGGGAACAGAGGAAAAATTAGCCTCAATATTTGATCCAAATCCTAATGAGGCCAATGGAGAGACTCATCAGGGCCCTCCCACACCATTCCTGCCTCGGCTGGGAAGCCCAGTGGCTGCTGTGGCTGGACTGGGGTGGCAAAGGTGCAGTTTTTATTGCCACCTGTGACTTCTGGGTGACCTTTAACTACCTGAGCTGTTTCTTTATGTCTCTCATTCCTCTGTCTGATAAAGGAGAGAACTGTTAAAGAGATTCTTGGGAAATGATTTTGGGGTTGGTTCCCAATGCATCAGATTTGTTAATTTATCCTGAAACTGGGGTCTTCTAAATTAATGCTTAACCCTTGCTGGCTACAGTCAGTAAGGTGCTGATAGAAGCCCAGACTATTTCAGGCAGAGTTATTTCAGCTGCCTCATTCCAAATTACCTTTGAGGCCTGCAGGACACAGTAATTTGCCATAGAAACTTGCTCCCAATTCCATGGAGAAGGTCTTTGTAAAGGCACTTGTTCTGCTGATGGCAACGTGCTCAACCTACAAGACAAACACAGATCTGGATTTGATCTCTGAGGTCTCTTCTGACCTTAGAAATTCTGTGATTCTCTGTAGGTTTCCAATTAGCTCCCATCCTTGCCCAGCCTGGTAGGTTTGTCATGCTAGGGAACTGTTTGCTGCTTTGGGGTTCCTGTGGACAGCCAGGAAGGAATTTGGGAAGTGTCTCTGTGGGAAAAGCCCTCATGAGGCTAAAACCTTGATCCCAGTCTAAAACCTTCAGGCAGCAACCTGAGTGCCCTGGTGTGACTTAACTGCCAGGCTTGGAGCTTGACAGTTGGATGAAAGTTGATTAATTATTATAAATATTGGAGTAAAAAAATATCAAGGGAGGTTTTAGCCTTTTTTTTTTTCTTTTCAGTGAGCGCTTTTCTGGGGTGTCTCCTGCTGAGAGCTCACTCAAGGAAAAATTAATGTCCTTAATTCAATGAATGAAACCATGAATAGAGCAAGAAATGTTGCTGCTAAATTTGATATCTGTATTATCTTCCAGCAAAAGGGAGAAAATTTGCTCCAGTGGCTTTGGGCTAGACTCTCACACCCAAGGAGGAAAATCTTGTGCCTCAGAAATCATCCTCTTGGTCCAGGCTGAAGGTCACTGTCAGAGAAGAGCCCAGAGCTGTGGCTAACACTGCTTTAGTGGTTTTTGGTACAATCCATGCATTTCTGAGGTGTTCTGTTGACGTAACAAAGGATTTTCCAGCACAGAAGGAGCACAGAGAGACTGCAGGAAGATCTTTCTCACTTTGTGTGCCACTGGTGGGAGTGATGTCTCCAGAGAGAAGTATAGTTTCATTAAAACCATTTGCTAGAGTTAAAAGTAACTGGATGGGGGCAGTTTAATGCTGCTTCAATGTTGATTAGCACCTAAGCCACCCTAAAAAAATCTAATTTATAGATCCATTCAAATCACAAAGAGTATTTATCTGGAGTAGAGACACTCAGCTGACTGGTTTTGAAGCACAGGAGGAAATAAACCTTGCCAGGCTCTTTCCCCAGGCACCCAGTATTCCACTTTCACCATCGCAGTGAAAATCCCATTTCTCTCCTCTGCCAAAAAATTTTTTTGGCCATGAAAGGCTGAGAAAAGAAAAGAGGCAGTTCCAGGAAACACTGCAGAGATCCCAAATTATTCCTATACTGGACCACTACCTGGGAATGGATCTATTGTTTTCCCCTGAATGCAGGTAAGAAACTGGCCCCACAAATCTGCCTGAAGTTTCAGCCTACAAATATGCCCCAAACATTTTAATAAATATAGAAATATTGTACTTACACTACGCTCACCTCATTTTCCTGTTTTCCTCATAACTGAACAATTTGGGCTAGGCATGCCTTTCCATCCTGTTTTTCCTTTTGGGATTGTTTTTATAGGGAATGTGTTTCTAGAATGGTTGAGCAAGTTCCAGTGGCAGGGGCGCTTTTCCTTCCTTAATCTTGCAATCTGTGCACGGGATTCCAGCCTTGTTCCCCTTTTTTATGGGATATTACCCACTGAAGTTGCATTTCAAAAGCACTTTTAAAACTGCAAAGCCAACCCTTCAAATTTTGGGCAACACCAATGGCACTTGGGCAATCCTAAAGAGAAGGATAAGGGGAAAATACTCTCACATCTGCCTGCTCATGCTGCCCCCGAGGTGAAATCCCAATAAACAAGTTACAAACCAGACCAACTCATTTACATGGCTTGTCTGCCTTGAGGAGAGACCCACAGAAAAGAGGAATTACAGAGGACTGGAATGAGTCACTGCACTGCCTCCAAGGCTGAAGGGAGCTGGGATCACTGGGCCTGTGAAATATTTGCTGCTAAAAGTAGATAATAGGAATATAAATATCTAAGCATCAATTTAAATATAAACATAAATATGAAATAAGCATAAATATAGATATATTTCTTATAAATAAAACATAGAAATAGAAATGTCCTATAAATTCAAAGCTGTACCAGGAGAACATCCACGGTCACCTCATCAATCCTACATGGAGCAATACATGAATTTTAATGCCCATTTCTGAAAAGTTTGGGGAGAGGAGAAAGAAAATCATAATCCATGGAGAGCAGGAGTTGCCCTGAGGTCAGGTTTCTTCCTCATGGCTGGTTTTGGTGGCACTTCAGACACCCTAAAGTCAGCTCAAGGATGCTGTTCTTGCCATCCTGCTGCCCCAGCAATGCCCTTGTGACCTGTAAGGTCTGACAGTGCAAAGGGACCCAGAAAAATTGTGGAATAAACACAAAGGATACAGCTACTGCAGTGGTGAAATAGGTTTAGGATTTTTTGGTATTCAGGCCTGCTGCAATGGCCCATTTCTGTTTTATTAAACTTTGACTTTCCAAAATGTTTCCATCCAAAATGTTCATCAGGAATGACCCTCACCACCTTTCCCCGTGAGACACTCCCAGAAATTCTTTGGGAATGTGCCATTTGTCCTCAGCACAAGGCACACCAAGGAGTGTTGTAGCAATATCACTAGAGGATTGATCAATTTGAGTGTCTGGAAATGTTCCCTGGCACTTTGTGGGCATAATTTCAATTGTTCACAGGGCTGTCTACGTGCTTAAATCCAATCTGCAAACCTGGTGTTATGGTAGCAGGGTCACAGGGCAATGCACCAATGTCACTGTCGTCCTTCATGGAGCCACAGAATGGTTTGGGTTGGAAAAGACCTTAAAGATCATCTCATTCCACCCCTTCCATGGGCAGGAACACCTTCCACTCTCCCAGGTTAATCCAAGCCCCATCCAGCCTGGCCTTGGGCACTGCCAGGGATCCAGGGGCAGCCACAGCTGCTCTGGGCACCCTGTGCCAGGGCCTCCCCACCCTCACAGGGAAAAATTTCTTCCAAATATCTCATCTAAACCTGACCTCCTCAAATCAAAGCCATTTCCCCTTGTAAATGTGACAAAATCCAGAAAACTATCTTTGGACAAAAAGAGTCTTTGCCACAGTAGCAGAAGATGTTTTGGAGGAGGAGCTGTAGCACCTGAGTGAAAACTCTTGATTCTCTGTTTATTTCTGTTTATTTCTGTTTATTTCTGATCTCTTTAATGCAGGGATGCAGCAGAGCTTCCAGACCAGAAATCACCCAGGGCTCTTTGAGGGAGGGCAGCAATGCAGCCCCTCCTTTTGCACAGAGGGAGGCAGGCTGGTGCAGAGACGTGGAAAAAGCTCATCTGAACCACATCCACACCTGCTCCTCCTGCTGTGTCTCCATCATGGCAAAGCCCAGAGAAAAAGAGAGATTCAGAGAATTAAAGAGTGATTTGTGCTGGAAGGGACCTTAGGGATCTTTGCTGCAGTTAGGAACAGTTGCTTCAGGTATCATTGACAGGAAAGAAAAAGAAAGATTTTTCTTCATGCTGTGGAAATGGGGAATGGGAGAAGGACAATGAGTTAATATGCTTTGATCTCTTTTTCAAGTGCCTCCAACTGCTGCCAGGCCCTCCTCCCTCCTCCTTTTGGGCTCCCTGCCAGTGCACTGCACCTCTTGAGCAAGGAGAGAGCAGCTCCTCTGCATATTAATGTTTTACAGCTCCTACAGGGGCCAGGCTGGGTGAGGACACACCTCTCACAGAGTGCTTTTAATTTCTAGCATGCAGGAAGGGCAACGTGCTGTGCAACCCTCTGGGACACTATCATNAAGCTTCTCCCAAGGCTGCAGATCAAACCCTTTCATATCTGTGGAAGTTTCTGTTTTTCTGATTCCCACAGGACACCCCCGTGGTGCATCCCCCCTGCACAAAGGCTCCAACACAGCCTGCAGGAAAGTGCAAAGCTGCAGCACACACTGCACACACCAGAGGATGTGTTTGCTGCTTCTACCTGGCAAGAAAATCCTCCAGGTGCCCTGCCTGCAGTTGAAAAATGGCCCATGAGGGCAATGAAGGCACCTGGTCCTTACCTGTGTCTCACCTGTCACGGCTGCATCACCTGAGCTGGCACTACAGGAGCTCAGGTCATGGTGTTTGGTAAAGAAATACTTTTGGTAAAAGGCAAAGATTGTCTGAGGTTGTATCCTAAATCAGAGGGAGCTCTAGGGACCCTATGCTTGTTCCCACCACCTGGGGTTTAGCTGCTTCTCTGATTCCAGCTGAGTTCACTCTGGAAAAGCCATGGGCAATTTGGCTGTGCTGTTTGTCCTTGTGCTAAATAGGATTAAGCTGAGCTCAACCAGTAAGCAAATCCTCTTCTGTACCAGAGAATTTCATTTTAGGGTAGGACAGAATTATTCTGTCCCAGGCACACACACAGAAGTTTGTGTGCAGTGACTCCAGCATCCCAAAATCCCACCTGGCCATCCTAGACATGGATTCCTGGAATGGTTTGGGTTGGAAAGGACCTTGAGGGTCACTCAGATCCAACTCCCTACCCATGGAGGGGGTTGGAATTAGGTGGTCTTAAAGGTCTTTTCCAACCCAAACCATTCTGTGACTCCATGAAAAACCAGTGGCATTGATACGTTGACCTGTGACCCTGCTAACATCAAATCAGGTTTGCAGGTTGGATTTTAACCCCCTAGAAAACCCTTTGAACAATTGAAATTATGTCCACAAAGTGCCAGGGAACATTTCCAGACACTCACTTGATCACCTATATAGTGAAATTATTATAACCCTTCTTGGTGTTTCTTGTGTTTGTTTTTCTGCTGCTACTGCTGCCTGCATAAAAATGTGGTTACAAAAGTAAAATAAATGAGCCTCATCACACCCCTGATCAGCTTGAGAAATTTCTCTCACAGTTACACCCAGTAAAACAAAGCTATTTTAGGACAAGAAAAATCCAGAAGGAATGAGTTTGAGAGGCTCATGAGGCTTTGCAAATCCAGTGCAAAACTTAAGGCCTTTAGGCAGCAGTGGCAATACTCTTACGTGGTATGGACCAGGCATCTTTTTTCTTTAATTTCCCTGCTGGAAGCCTTCCAAATGCCTTATCATTGATGATTTCTAATCAAAACCAGACAGTTCACAGAGGTCAGCTGTGGGGGTGGCACTAACTGGAGCTCTGGCTGAGCTTGGCAATGATGGCACTGGCAGCTCAAAAGAACATTTTTCCAAGCAGAAGCTTCAAAGATCTCAGCAGATTCCCCATTCTTGGTTTTGACCCAGGAAGGGTCACAATGGGGAAGCTTGTCACAAAATATTAACCCCAGGCATGTCTGGATGGAGAGGTGACAGCAGGCAGAGAGATCTCCCCGGTGTGACCCGCACAAGGAGATGTGGAGATCTCCATCCAAGGCCAAATTCCTCCTCTCCAGCACGCTGTGTTAACAGAAAACTCCCCATCCCTGGAAGTGCCCAAGGCCAGGCAGGGCTTGGAGCAGTCTGGGATAGTGTGAGGCGTCCCTGCCTGTGGCAGGGAGTGGAATGGTTGATTTTTAAGGTCTTTCTGGAATTCTGGGATTCTCAGAATGAGTCTGTGTGGCCAATGTTGTAATTCAGCATATTTTGATCAGTCTTTGTGGAGCTGCAAAGTCCTCCTTGGGCACTTTGTCTTGGCTGCACCCCTGATTCCAGCTCTCATCTTGCTCAATTAGCGCAAGTCATTCTCTGGAAGATAACTGTGATTCTATGGCAGGATTCCTTGCAGCAGAGGTCCTCCTCTGCTTGTCAAGCTCTTCTTTCTCTGCTTTAATTCACCTTCTAGGCAGACAAGAAAATCACAATTGAATGCTTTTATTTCAACAAAACTTACCAATTTAACCCGTTTCAGTGAATGAAAAAGGATGGCTTTGCCTGTCTCTGTGTGCTGAGATCATCCCAATGTCCATGGATCAGAAGGCTTCATTATTAAAAGATGTAAATGAATTAATAAAGAAGCCTTCAAATGCACCTTTGTGACTGTTCTAGGGTTAAGAGTGCTGTGTTTCTCGGAGTAAACCAGGTGTGGCACAGAGCTCAGGAAAATTAAAAACACATACACAAAACCAGACCTCCCCTGTAAAAGGCTGCTTGATATGTTTTCACACGAGGTCGTGTTAACCAAGCTGCCATGACTCAGACAAATGGTCTCATTTGTTCAGATTTTGCACAGAAAACAACACTGGTCTGATCAGTGAGCAAAAATAATGGTGTCTGGAAGAGGACAAATCAAAACAGCTTTTTGCCTCAAACAGAGACCCACTTATGGTTATTTGGGGAGTGAATGAAGATCTGTGAATGCCTCTTCAACGTCCTTGTTTCTTTGTGGTTTTTGCTTGGTAGACAAATATCAGGCATTCCCAAAAGATGCTGTGAGGAGATATCCTGTGGTAAAGGAGATAAAATTGCAGCAAGACAGCAGGGTCAGGGGGATGAGTGAGAACAGGAACAAAAAGGTGAAACATGTTTGGCCTTTTTAAACTTTGATTGCAATTTTGCTCTGTACTTGGAGTGTCTTTGTAATTCTTTCTTTACATTGGATTTCAAGCTTAGCTCTACCAGCAGCTGTGAGTCAGCCACTCCTTCCTACCACTGGCTCGAGCCTTTAACAGCACTCCTTGAATTTGTGCATGGTCTAGAAGCTGCTCTAAATCCCACCAGTGTCTGGGAAACTAAATCTCAATTGCCTGACTTCCAGTTGGATTTTGTGGGGGGAGTGTTTGTGAAAATGCTTCTGCTTTTTCCTCCAGAGCAAGAAAGTTTATCTGTAATGACACAAGCTGTCCTAAGGCATTTCTCTTAGGGCCAGAGAAAATGAGTTTTTCACCTTTCTTTTTAGGGCACTGGTGAGGTTGTTCAGTCAGCTTCTTCCTCAGCAAGACCACCTTTTCCCACTTTTGCTTCCCTCTTTGACATCCTACAGTGTGGATGCTGAGAGTCTGGTCAGAAAAGGAGTCAGATAAACTTTCCCGGACATTACTCTGTGAAGCTTTAGGAAAACTCAGAGAAAAAATTAAAACAATTCTTAATCTTTACAACTAGTGTTTTAAATGTGTTTTCTTGTAAGATGTTTACAAGAAGGGTGTTATTCTGAATTAACCAATAGTGTGCAGAGTGTTAATTCAGGACCAGTCAGGTCCAGCTTTATTGTAATTGTCTATATAAAAATGTGTAGTGTGTAATAAACTTTACATTTACCTTTTGACTTCGAGTCTATATGTCACTTTATTCACCCTTCCTCAGTACTACAGTAACACTACAACTCTATGGACAACTTGCAGCTACTGTGATGTTCTTTTGGAGCCCAAAGCTAATTTGGAGAAGCACAATCAGCACCAACACAGGCTGCTGTGAGGAGAAGGGGCAGCAGGGAAAAGCAAAAGAGGATTCTGGCCATTTTTAAAATTCAAAGACATTGAGGTGGATGACCCTTTTGCATACCATGTTCCTAGATGGTATGAGGAACTCAGCCAGGACAAAAACTCCCAGCAGCAAACCCTTCTTCTTGCATGAAGTTCTTGGTATTTTGATGACTGGTGTTTGTAAGGTCACCCTGTCTGGGAGCAGCCCCTTCCCTCCCCCTCTCTCGCGGTCGTGGGCAGTGACATAACGTGCAAAAGCGTTTACATCCTCCTGGAGAGCAAGAAACTGGAAATACAGCATGGGAAAAATGTAATTCCAGCTCAGTCACTGAAGTGCTTTGATAAAAATAAGCAAAGATATCAGATAAATACATTCCTAAGTTACCAGGGAGGGATGAAGCACTCTGAAAACCACACTGCGTAACGGAATGATATAATTCCCCGTGATATCCAGTGGTTGTCCATTCCATTGCTGTCAGTTGCCTTTTCCAGACATTTAGAAAGTGCAGGGAAACAGTTTTAAACCTCCCTGAAGGAGCAGAAAGCAGGCTCTTCATGTGCAGGAAGAGGGAGGCAGTGGAGAAGGTGGAGGAAAGCAGGAGCTGTGTGAACATCCTGAAGGCCACAGATCTGGGCTCCATCTTCAGCTACAGCCTCGTTTCTCCCACAGTGGCGGCTTTATCCAGAGTTTTGTGATCTGTTTGGGATCTTGAAAGCCATAGTGTTCCCCTTGGACTGTACTGCCTTGCCCAAAACTGTCCCAGACAATAAATTAAAATTTAGATCAATAGATTTTGTAGCCAAAGGAAAAAAATTCTCCTTGTTTTGTAGTACTTACAGCCAAAAAAAATCACTATATGCAACAGTGGGTGGATTGTACTGGCCTGGCATCAGACTGCTGACATCTCCAGCTGAGACTGCCCCAAGGAATCCTGTATTCAAGGAAAGAAATGGACACTTTGGGTGAGGTTTTCAACTGCCCAAAAACAGGCTTGGAGAGTTGTAGCAGATGCTGTGGGACTTGAAAAGGTTTAGATGGGATACCATGAAGAAATGCTTCCCTGGGAGGGTGCTGAGGCCCTGGCGTGCCCAGAGAAGCTGTGGCTACCCCTGGATCCCTGGAAGTCTCCAAGGCCAGGCTTGGAGCAACCTGGGACAATGGAAGGTGTCCCTGCCTGTGGCAGGGGTCGGAATGAGATGAGCTTTGAGGTCCCTTTCAACCCAAACCGTTCCATGATTCCATGGTATTGACCAAGTCTCCCATGATTATAAAGAGATTCGCCGTAAAAATGCAACCCAGGAAATGAAAACGTGATTTCATCTTGAACAGATTCATGGCAAAGTTGAAAATTGGGCCTGAGAAGTTTTCCTGAGCTGGCTTCATGGATGCTGAGCTGTTTTTTGTAGCCACAAAGTGAACCTGTGGAAAAATGCCTCGATGTAATCGTTCATTGGAGAGACACAGAGTCAGCAGAGAGCAACACACATCTCTTGTCACACGTGCAGCAGGATAAATGGAACAAGCAAAGGTCTGATGTGTTATTGCTCCCATCTGGAGGGTAAACCTGACATTTCTATCTGCCAATAGCAATTTATTGTGAAGCAGAGCTGCGGGGAAGGTTTCCTCGAGCTAAATCAACGAGCAGAAGAAATGAACCTTGTGTTACAACCAAATAAGAAGCTTAATCACAGCCTACATGTCTGGCTGCGTAAATAATTCAAATACATACAGCTGCAATTTCAATATATTAAACCCCAACCTCCCAAACAGCCCTGTGGAAAACAAAAATTAATATTCCATTAGTAAAGAAACGGAATAAATTGAAGTTCGGGTTTGTTCTCATTTTGTCTTTGGGGAAGAAAGAACTTTTTACAACCCACAAGGAAAAGAACTGTATTAATGATCATCTAGGGGTTATTCTATCCCAGTTAAGTTCACTTTGCTGGAGTCACAGTCAAATTCTCTCTGTTGAACCTACAATGCCCCACAAAGTTATTTCTGTCACTGAGCCACAGTCATGAGTTTTAGGTGTATTACTGGAGGTAGAAAATATTTTCTCAATTTTTTTGAAAGGTTCTGAATTTATGTTTTTCTTACAAATGGGAACATTCACTAATTGCTAATGCAGTAAAGATAATTATGTTCTTAACGACAGCAGTGTCCTTTTGGTGACAAGTATTTTTTAATCCCGTCATATTCAAGGTTTTCATACGCATTGCTCACCAAAAAAATTCTTATTATAAGAATTTGACTTCAATATTAACATAGAGCAGAAGCAAAACCCAATTATTTCTATAAGGAGAGGGAGAGAGTACTGGATATCCCACGAGGTGTGCAGGTGTGGATTTGAAGCAAAACTATAATTGTTGCCAATTTCCTCCCCCGGCTTTGAAGTGAAATGGATTTGTGTAACATCTTCTTCATCACACCTTTTTTACTGGTGTTGTTCCCCATGATACACATTTTTCTTCACAAGAACTTGTTAGCAATTTCTGAATTCACTAATCTGACAGGAACCAGAGCAGCTGTGTCTCAGAAGGCCAAGGACAGCTGTGGATGCTGGTGATCCATCCATTCCTTGGATGTCCAATATTGGAACCCTGGCTGCTGAGAATTTCAGACTTTCTGTGCTGCCAGGCACTGACCCCCAAGAGAACACTGCATTGACCTGAGGCTGTGGAGAAGCTTCCAAAATGGA
The DNA here is from genome assembly GCA_013400635.1 of Hypocryptadius cinnamomeus. Taxonomy (NCBI): domain Eukaryota; kingdom Metazoa; phylum Chordata; class Aves; order Passeriformes; family Zosteropidae; genus Hypocryptadius; species Hypocryptadius cinnamomeus. The sequence goes on along the minus strand of VYZP01046710.1, from coordinate 1,150 downwards.
ATGACAGAACTGGGATTGTGGGTGTGGAGTTTGAATAGAAGTGTGTGATATCACAGGGTGGGAAACTTAGAATTTAAGGGTTTAGAATATAGTAATATCTATAAAGCAACATGGAGGTTTTGGGGTGGAGGCTGATCCTTCTTCTTCACCTTGTTCTCCATGGGTTTGGGTGGTTTTGTGGAATTGGATAAAAAAGTCCCCATTGCGGGCACGGGTGGTTGGTTATTGGGTTAAAAGTAAAAATAATTTAGGTGTCATTTCTTAATTGGACAGTTTTTCCTTAAAAGGCCTTGTAGAGATAGATAGAGGGCCATTTTTAGCTTGTTAGTGAAATGCTGTAGAACTCAGAGTTTGTGAGACTGTGGCATAGATGAGAACTGATAAACATCTGAGTCTGAACATGAAATACCATCTCGAGTGCTTTCAATCCCAACCCTGACAGAGGCAGAAAAGAAGATAAAGAACTGACAGTCCAAGTTCTCCTTGGCAGCACCTCTGTAGTCATCACCTTAGACTCTTACAGAGGAGTTCACACCCATCAGGAGTCCCTAAATCCCTCTATGGTTTCCATACATTGCATTCAGCAAGAGGAGGACTTGGTGTGGTGCACATTTTGCCCCTCTCAAAGAGAAAAATTGGGAATTTCAGTGTCTTCTCTGTCTTTTAGTTTCCCAAGTCTCAAATCAGACAACTTGGGGTTATTTAAATATATTTAAATTAAGTATAAATTTATCTGCTGCACCTGTACAGATGAATTTCCTCCTAAACTGAATTAACTACATTGACAAGAACTCCCTAGAAATGAGTTCCAATGAGTGGCCCTGGCATTATTAGCTGCTTAACAGACACCTAAAACCAGGTGAGAGGATTTGAGGATTTTCCCCCAGAAAGTCAATATTAAAATAACAAATATGTAAAAATAAATTAACAATTCTCTTTGTATTTACAATGCTGACAACTGTTTTTCACACCCTGTTCCACCCAGCAGAGGGGAAACCAGTGTTGCTCTATGTGCAATGAAATGTGGTTTTTCAGCTTCTCTCTGTAGAGACACATTGTTTTTCTGAAGAGAAACATTGGGTGGAAGGTTTGTCCACATTCTAGGGCTGAATTCTGGCTGTGGGATCTATTTCTGATGTGAGGAATTTGT
>VYZP01046707.1:8899-23294 GCA_013400635.1 Hypocryptadius cinnamomeus | reverse complement strand
CTGCTTTCTTTCCACAAAACCTTTCTGGGTTGGCACAGCACTAATCACTTCAGAGCTTTACTCCACCCCCTCTCACAAAATCTGGTGTGCAGTCTGTTGCTTATGACTGTGGTCAGCACTTGACCTGCTGCCTTTGTACTAATGCCTGAAGCTCATCACTGTGGAAGGTGACCTGGTGACAGGATATTCATGGAGGTTTGGTTTCTTCAGCATATTCAGGTTCTCACAATTCCATTGATAATGGACATAGAAAGGGCTGTGCACTGTAAACTGCAAGTATCCATTTGTATGATGCACAGATGTTTATTCAATATACGTTTCTCTCCTCCCATAGAGTGCTTGAGTCCCTAATTTTTCTTTGCTATCCACTCACTGAGTGAATTCTCTGTGCATTCCCAGGCTATAAAATCCCTGGTTTTCAAATAACTACAGGTACAACAACTGTTGACTGGAGGAAGGGCTGAGGGAAAGACCCAGGTACAGTCTTTGAGATTTATCATTTTATCTTTAGCTCCTTCTTCCAAAGGGTGCTGACACTTGCCTTGAGCAGCTTCCCTGTATTTTAAGCTTTCTTGATCCCTTTTAACAGTGGATCAAGCATTTTTCTGGCATACATCGGTATTTCTGCTCAATTGCAGGGAAAGAACTTGAACTTTAACAAGATCCCTACAAAATCACTGATTGCAATAGACATAATACTATGGCTCTTACCTTGATCTCTTCTGGGAAGAGGTTTTATTTACCATGAATAAAGATGACAACTGACAAGCAGACTTCAAATTAAAGCAAAAGCTAGAAAATCTTGGATTACTTGTGGAACCAGAGTTTAACAGCTTAACATACTCTTTATATAGATATTATACTGCGTATTTTACCCCTTAATGAAAGCAAACTTGTCATGAACAAAATCATCAAGACCACTCACTGACAGACAAGAATTTAAATAAAATTTGCTCTTATGAGATCAATTTGTACTAATTTCCATCTCTTAGATGCTTATGCCTTTTCCAGGGCTGGTGAATGGAATCCCAACCACTCCAGAAAACATAGTATGTATTGCTGTAATGTGCATATGCTTAGGGAATTTACTTAAAATGCTCACTTTACTTACTGTAACAGCATGAACTCCACCACCCACTATTTGTATGACAATATTTTACAAGGATACTGCAAATCTTGAAAGCATGGGGACAAATTAAGCATACAGGAGCTGTCAAATATTTATCTTGCCCAAGAATGTTAGATTCATTAGATTAATGCCAAAGATGATAAATGCAGTTCAACTTCAGTAAAGGAGTTGGCAGAGCAAGACAAGAAGCATCACTGCAGAGATGCTTGCTTCAAAATCATGTGTTGCAAAACAGTGGATGTGCCCCCTCCTTCTCCCCCCACCTGCTTTTCCTCTCCCCTGCTAGTCAGCAACTGGGCCACAAGGCAGTCCTGTCAGCTGCTTAACAGATGCATAAGGAAGATCATACCATGCCAAACACCTCACTTGGGAAAGCTTATTTTTTCTCTACTCTCTCACAAGGTCAGTTTCAGTTTATCTAGTGAATATGAAAATAAGCAGCTTGCCCCTCTCTCCACAGGTTGTCCTGCCATTCATTTCAAAGAAAAATCTTGGGTGAATGTTATACTTTGCTTAATATCTGAGCAGAACAGTTGATATGTAGCTCATCACTAGATCTGAGCAGAAAGTCTCTGCTTTGGGCTGGCAGTGGCATGCAAAAGGTGGTGAGAAGACACGTGGAGCTGTTCTAACAGGAACAACCCACTTTTCAACTTCTGGCCAGCTTGGTTTTCAGCTCTTGCTTAGGCTTGAGTTTTGGTTGCAGCCATAGTCATAGCACTGATGCAAGTATCAGAGTGGACTGGTAGCTAAGAGAGTGAGTGTGTGTATAAACAAATCCTGACACAATTGAAGTAGAAACCTTCAATAGGTTTACTGCTACTGGAGAAAAAACTGTCCCTGTCACATTGTCAAAAACAACTGACGGACTTGCTGGGCAAAAATGTCATCTCTGTTCATTCTTCTTTTATGAGAATAAACACCTGCTTTTGTATAAGATTACTATTTTCAGGGTACCTCATTTATTTACAATAATGTTAGCACATTCAATTTTGCTCAGGTTGTGCAAAGTAGATATGTTTGGAACATTTTCCTTTATATATATATTTGTTTTGTTTCCGTTCCCCATCTACATCATTTACTTGTTCTTTTCCTTCTGGTCCTATATATACTTCAAAGACATATTTTCAAAGAACACTTTCTCTCAGCATAGCTTGTCCCCGAGCTGTAAAAGTTTTGCTCACATATACCTCCCTCAGGAGAGATAACTTCTTTGCATAATGCTCCTTTAGGCAAAATCTATAATCATGCAAACAGGTAGAACATTCCCATGTTGGGCAGCTCAAGCAGGAAGCATACACATCCGGCAAAGCAGAGTCAGGATAGCACCACAAATATTTACACCCCAGATAAAATCTATATCTTGCAGATTGGACCACTACAAACAAGTGCTATCCAATGCATCTTTCAAGGCAATCAGCTAAAGAAGTCACATATGGATGGGTGGCCTGATTCACGCAAGGGTACGGAAAGCCTGGCAAATGTAAGGAATCAGCTCAATTGACCACATTTCTTTCGTAGAACCATCCCAGCCTTAGAACAGGACCTTGGCTTTGCAGCCAAGAAGAGCTTTCTACAGTCATTCAGTTTCTGGATATTTCTGATGATGCACTGGCAACCAATGCCACTGCAGAACTGGGACCAAACCTTCCCAGTCTTCTGTAAAGAATAATATAGCTCATGTTTTCTAAATATGTTGGCTGTAAGAAGTGCAGGAGGGCTTCAGGAATCTGCTCACCACCCCTGACACCAGCTGTACCCTATGTTTTTGTGTTTCTGCTCATTACAATGGAAATGGTATTGTGACCCTTTTCTCGGAGTACCCTGAAGAGACAAATGGCCAGTAGCCTATGATTTTTGGGTGTAAACTGATGCAGTGGGTGCCAAAGCCAAAGTTGTGACCTGGCGACTTCAAGGTTGAAAACAAAACCAAACCAAACCAAACCATCAAACAACAAAACAAACCCCTCCCCCCACCCCAAACCTCAAGCACTAAAAACCACGCTTCTTAAAAACCATGGCAGGTCCATTCATTGTCTGGAAATTTCCAGATGCATTTTTAAGGAAACGCTGTCAGTGTACAAACAAGAGTTGCAATGTTTTGCAAAGTGGTAAGTTCCTAGCAGCTGTAATTTGATATGATTCAGTTAACCAGTAACAAATTTAAGTCATGCAATTTTAAGGAATACCAGCAAAGATAAACAAGACTTTTGTTTACAATGTCATTGGCTTACTGACTGACAGTGAGAAATTTCCTACCTAAATGTAGATATTTTTGCATCTTGACATTATTTCATGACATTGTCATGTCGGCTTGATCAAATTGAGTGCTGCAGTAACAGTACACCAGAATATTGCCTAGCCGTCCAAAGGAATGGTTATTTTTAAATACGTCAATTTCACTACATTAATTGAATCAAATAAGGTTGAGGCTTGCCTTGAATTTAGCCCTAAAAAAATTATTAGGCAAGCAAGTTGTCTCGGTATTTAATTTTTACTTTTATCCTTGTTAAATCCCTTAATTAAATATAATATTAAATACAACATTAATTAAAGATTATTATGAAGGTTCAAGTAATGTATTTAAATGCTTCAAAGGAGGGAGAAAAACAAAACAATAACACAAGTTAGGCTTATAAATAGATTTCATATAAATTTAAAATTTGGCATTAAAAAAGTAACATCCTGAGTGTACAGGGCATTTTTTCATGTTTGCTAGTACAACAGTAACAGCAAAGGTTAAGAGCAGTGGAGATGGTATATTCTATAAAAAACATTGCATTAACCAAATCATTTTCATTTAGCAAAGTGACCGGTGTACCTAAGACAACTGCTTAAACAACATCATTGCTATGACAAGGCAGGAGGATGCACTGCAGGAGCGGAGCAGAAGTCCCATACTATGAAGAGACCCCTAACACACCTGCAGCCAGGCTGCCCTGGTGCCAAACCCAGGGGATCAGCAGCATGAAGATTTCAAATGCACCTTTGCAGAAGCCTGGTCTATAAGCCAGGTGGAAGAGTGCAAAGCCCTGTGTAGGGAGCTGGGAGCAGCATGGGCTGCTGCTGCAGTGGGCGAGCCCGAAGGCAGCTCAGGTGAAGGAGTGGCGCTATCCTGCCTCCCCCAAGGAGTTCCCCTCAAAGCCCTGCTCCCCAGGTTCTGTAGGCTCAGAGTGCATCTCAAAAATTAATTAGACATGAAATGAGTGGGGCCTCCTAAAAACTGTTTGTTTATTAGTAATTGCACAGTTCCTACAGGCATAGCATTCGGAGGCTTCCCTTGTACAGACAGGCAAACAGCAGCAAGAACATGAGCAAGAAGAGCAGCAGGACAGTGTCCTTATCTGTGCCTGTTCACACCAGTATTGTTCACACTGGTATTGTTCACTCACCTGCAATTAAGAAGTGAGGTGAGGAAGCTGATTTCACCTACCCAAATACAACAGTCCCATAAAAAGGCTTACTTTGTCCAGGAATCAAAGGTTTATGGAGACAAAGCCAATGTAGCATCTGAGAATGACACTAAAAATTATACTCAAAGTGCACAATCAATGCTAAAGTCAATGCTGAAAACTGATTTGCAACGGTTCCCTCTAAGTCTGTAATGCATTTGCTTTTCAAAGCAGGGACGATTCTCAATTTTTGTTGCCAGACACAACAAGAAACTTGATGCCAATATTCTCACTTCTTTGAGAGTATAAAATAATATCCCAAATGGGCAACTCAGCCTGCTTATTCTGTAAAATACCATGGGCTGACACATTGATTTGAGAGAGTTTGTTACCTCCCATTGCCATCACATGCTAGGAGAAGGAAGAAACCTGTTACAGTGCGGGTGACAACCATGCAGTTGTATTCACCAACCTTCACAGCAAGAAAAGGACAACAGTTTAGGTGGTACCTTTGACAGAAATTTGTCAATTAATCTCCTCTTTGCATCCCCCCAAAACTTCAGGTTCAGCTTTAATATGACAAAGAACCGATGTGAAGCCCTATTTTACTGCACCCAGCTTTTTTGCTTGGTTTTGCTAGACTTGGGTAAACTGCTTTTTGCCTTCTCTTGATCTCTCCAGGATGCAGCAGCCCTTGCCAAAAATAATTTTCCTTCACAATTCCCTTGCAGAGGTTTGCACTGTTTTAATGCTGTAGCATCACATATCCTTTTAATCCCTGCCTACACATTTTAACATTTCAAACACATGATTATTTATAAGCAAAATGCCACCAGGGGTTTGGCGAGGTAAAGTGGTTTAGTGGGGACTGAAACTGGAGAAGGGGGAGAGGAGAGGGTGAGTCATCATTTGGTGTTTTTAATCCTTCATTTCTCCTCTATTGGGCTTTGTCATTAGCAGTAGCATTTACTCACTTTGAGCAGGGCCAAGACAGCAAACAAGTTCTCTGAATTTGAAAGCCAAACAATTCCAACTCCTAATTCAGCCATGCATGCCTGCTCCAGGCCGTTCAATCCCTTGAGACCCCTTTTTGTAGCCTAGCCTTTTCCCTCCTTCAAGTGCCAACTCATCGACAGCCTTTGGCTAGGGTTTTGTGCATTCCCACCTGCTCCTGCAAGAGGGAGAACAGACTGGGATGGAGTGACGCCATCCTTAAGTTTTGTGTTGTATTCAGGGCTGGGCATTGCCACACCAAATGGAGCAAACAGGTTACAAAAACTGTTTGCACAGACAAAGCAAGGCACTTGACAATCACCACCACTCCAACTAAAACACCATTTGGAAACAAGTTGCACTGCACACTGAAGGGGAGACAGCACTTGTTCAAAATCTCCTCTCCCTTTCAGTCGTTGCTCAATAGAGCAGCAAAAAATTTGTCCTCCAGCCCAATTATACCACTCTGCTGATGCTGTAACAAAAGGAGAGAGAACCATGACAGAAATAACAAGATAACCTGCATCTCTAATGGAAGCAACAGCAGGAGGTAGAAGAATTAATTTCTGTCACACACCATTTTTCTTTCCACTTCGAGCACCCTCTCCCTCTCTAAAAACTCCTTCTATATATATCTCCTGCAAAAAGGAAAAAATATCTTTGAAGAATTATCCTCCCAAGACTACCTATACCTCATACTTTTTTCAGTTCCACTGAGAAACAACTCTGCCTTAAGGTATGAGAGCTGGGCAGTGCAGGGACCTGAGCCCTACGTGGGAATTGACAACATGTAGGTTCCAGCTCTGGGCTTTTTAGGGCTGCTTAAGTTTTGAAAAAGTCTTTTAAGGGTGGATGCCTCAGGTTCAGCTCCCATACCCACCCATGTTTCTGCACCAAAATACTTGCACTCAGTTTCAAAGGAGTGAGTACTCTGGAGTTCTAAGCATAATTTAGGGCAACTAAGAATAAGAAGAACCTTTGAGAATTAGACTACTTATTTCAGTAAATTAACTAGGTAGCAACTGTGAAAATGCTGATGTTAGACAGTATTTAGCTTCCTGGGCTATAAATGGATATAATTTTTACTTACCTGACAGGTGTGTCATGAGAATTAGCTAATATTGACACTTTGATCTTTAAAATGCTTTGCCAAGTATTAATTAAGGAAAGAACATTTTGCATTTAAAATACCAAGTATTTTGAAGTTGAATTTGTCTCCATCCCTCTCCTAAAATGGAAAAGAATCTACTGTTTGTTTTTCTACATATTGCCCAGGAGATAATTTCAGAGAAACATGAGGAAGAAGACTGACATGCGGGTCTGTGTTTCAAGGAGGAAGAATGAATACCTCTAAATAAATAGTTGTGTTTTGTTGCAAGAATCTTCTCTCCTGTGGGTCTTGTAGCCAAACCTGTAGACTTAGTCAAGTGTTACTGGATTAGGGAGAAAGGTCACTCATACCCTCCAATAAACCACATTTTTATAACTAACCTACAATGTTTTTTTTACAAGACAAGTCTCAAAGTGAAGTATGAGAAGTACGTAACATGTTTCAGATATTCTAATCTCTAACTGCTGGTGAAGTGTGGCCTCATTTCTCTATAGAGGGAAAGGTGCCAACATATGGGGAAAACTCTATTACAGTTTATCTGCAGCTAGTGGTATGAAATATGTACAAAGCTGTGCAATGCTTTTGTTAGATGGGTCACCCTGTAGGCTTCTGCTAGAGAAAAATGGAGAGCTAAGGCTTGCCTGTGAAGCCAGCCCTCTCCTAGTGACTCCATGCTTGATAAGGGCAGGACGAGGGCAGAACTTTGACCATGGGCACTCTCAGTGCAAAAATCTAGCAGCAAAGGCATGACATTTGGCCTTTACATGACCCAGTGAATATAAACTCAGATTAGAGGGAAATAAAAGACTGTATTTGATAGCATGTGAGAAAACAACAACGTAAATAAGTGTGCTCTACACACCCTGGAGAGATCATTATGCAGGGCTTTCCTGTGGTTGTTACTGCTGGTGGTTACAGCCTGACCTGGTGTCACAGGCTACTCATGCTGGTAGTGCAGAGTTGTAACTTCTCCTGGAGCTGAAGTATTCTCCTTAAAGTTAGCTAGGCAACACAGGGAAGACCAAGATGAAGGGAAAGAAAAAAGACAGGATGTAGGTACTGGGAGATGCCAGAAATCACATGCATGAAGACAGAGGTAACCCATGTGTAGTGCCCTTGCATGCCCTTTAGGGCTTCAGTGTGACAGGGCAAAAATTCTGTGGGAACATTTTGCAATGTCACATTCTTGCCCATGGCCAAAAGCATGCAGAAAATATGGAACAATTTTTACCCATTTTGGTCACCTAAGTCTTATGGATCTAAAGATGTGTCTTAGAGGTGATTCTGGGGACTTAAGTCTGATTGATTGTCATGTATAGAATTAAAGTTTTTTATGCAACTCCTTGATGATAGTCTCTATAATGGAAGACTTCCCCTGTTTCCCTGCCTCATTTCATGCACAGCATAGACATTACTTAATGAACTAATAACTCCTAAATATTTATTTTTCTCCTTATTATCAAGTGTGACTCTATGCTTTATTTATTTTATCCAAATGTTGCTGAGAATTATTTATAGCACTCACAATATAGGAGCCAAGCTCTTAGAAACAATAATTTTACAACAGCCAGCTGGATCCTCAAACTAAGATGGACATTTTTGAGATGGACACTGGTTTTGAGAAAATATTTTATAATTCTAGAAGTCTAAAAAGCATCTCTGTAGACCTTCCAGGAAGAACCTGCCTACCAGCTAGCAGAGCTCAGTGACAGCACATGACATGATGGGGTCCTCACCCTTCACAGGGGTGTTTGAATCAGGCTATTTACGATGCCGGTGCACACATTTTACATAAGGAATACTGCTGAGAACAGTGAAAAAACACTCAGTGCTACATTAAGAACTAGTTCCTGGGATCGCAGATTACAAAATGTGCAGCAAGAACCTAATTTTGGTATCTAATCAGGGCTGAGTGTTCTTCCCCTCATCCTGTGCACTCTCTTGCCTGTGCTCTACTTGATGGTGCCTGCTGCTGATTCCCTAAGGTAAACACTCCCCTTCCTTCTCCTTGCAGTCACTGCCTCAAGATTATTTTGATGTATCATCAGCATAATTGGCTACACAATTGGCTTTTCATCATCTCCACCAGCCTGTTCTGTGTTTTTCCTAGCCTTTACTTGTTTTTGAGCGGAACAAAACCCTTCTCTCTCCATTTCGTTTCTTTGTGAGGTAAAGAAACACAGCAAGCCAACATTTCACTGGGTTTATCCAGCATTCCAGCTTGGTCTTTCATCTATTTGAAAGGTCAGTCCAAAATTTCATTAGATGAGTATGAGGAAGAGCAAGTTTATTCCACCTTCTGGCTTTATGGGCAACCAAAGCCAAAATTCTACCAGTTATTCTGCCAAACCATTACAATGTATTTAAGCTCAAGTTTCAAATTTAATTTTCAATTAAACCAAAAATTTTAATAAATATTTCTAGACATGCTACACATCAAAATGGATGATTTTAAGAGCAGGTGCTGGATTTCATAGATTCAGGGCTCTACCTCCAGTTTGTGAGTGGCTGCAGGTAAAGCCACTGCTCCTCTTGGTTCCCATAAGGTCCCCTGATCTTTCCCTTCAGCTCTGCTGTCTTTGTATGTAAGAATATCTCCATAGCCACTTTTGAGATACAAAAATAAAAGTGCATATGAAAAGGTGTTTTCTCCTCTCCACAAAAACTTGTTGAGTTGGCATTACTGCAAAAAGCCCAGCCAATGTGAGGCCAATTAATTTTTGAAAATGACTGATGTTTAGAAGGATAAATCTCTAATTTTAATGTCAGATACCTGAAAGAGCCAGATCAAAAAGAAGGTTTACGTTTAGGAGCTCCGACTACATTTGCACAAAAACAAAATATCAGAAAAATAACATATACTAGAGATTATATTTATTTGTACGTGAAGGACAAAATGCTAGCATCCATCTCTGCAGCAGGATGTGTTTAGTCCTCTGCCAGTTTCAGGATCAGCTAATAATCACATTGCCAATATTATACTCCTCAGCTGCCTGAAATACAGCTCCACTTCATGTCTTTTAGTTGTTTCCACATACATACATGAAATGACATTTTAACTGGGCAGATATCTTTTATAGCTCAACTGACACTCAAATAATGCTCTCCTGCTAAACAGGCCCTTGAAAACAATAAAGAAGAAACCAACAATATTCTGCTTATTTCACAAAAAATGGTAACTAAAGATAACCCTTCCTGAGTTTCCCAGAAGTAGCAGTTGAAGATTGAGTGGTGTGCAAAATGTGAAAGCAACTGACAAAAAACTTCTACATGTACAAACTTGTCACACACATGGGATAGTTCAGGAAGTGTCACTGGCCTGAACAGGGTCATTTGAAATGTATTTTTAGGATCTTGAGGCAAATAAAGTTGTCTCAGTAAATTACTTCAAACTGCATTGTTTTGCTCAATACACATTGGAAGATTTTAAAGGACTTGATTTGATACTTTATAAGCCTGCATACATTTCAAACTGGGTCAGATACTAGTAATGGAAAGAATCAAGGCACTGCCTAATCTGTAAATCTTCAACTTAGGTACAATGTTGTCAAATCTGATGATCTTCATTTCAAGCAATCTTATATCAGTAGACAACTCTACATAAACCAGACAGCACTTTGCAATGCTATATGCAGCTCCTGCAGTTTTCAGTACTACTGGTCAGCCAGTAATTATTGAAGACAAGTTAGTAAAACCTGAAAGGCTAGAATTACAACTGTCCCAGTTTCTTAGACATTTAAGACATAATCACTGTCCTCTTTAACATCTAAGTCATTAATTCAATACTTTATCCAGCATTTGGAAAGGCTTAGTTGCCTGCTTCCAAGCTCATCAGTCAGGCTCTGGGAAAAGGAAGGTGAGATCGTGGGAAAAATGTAATATGAAAAAACCACTGGAACGAATCCGTGGTAGCTGGAAGTTCATGACTATTGCTGCTCTGCCCATCAGAGCCACTCAAAGTCTCCTGGGGAATGACTTGCAGAGTCACAGCTTTGCCTCATACACAAATATATACATACAAATACACATGTGCAGGCACAGAGTTAGGGGGTTCACATTACTGTGAAATACAGCTAAGGAAGGCAGTTATTTAAGAAAAATAATGGTGTATTCACCAGCAAAGTAACTTTTTCAAGAGGTTCTAGAAAATGAACCAAAGCTCTTGTTGTTAGAGAACTATTGACTCCAGGTTTGAAAAGTGACCTCAAGTGAGCAATGATGCACTTAGCCTGGAACTTGCAGTTGCTGTATTTCACTCTAAATTGAATTGCCAATCTATGGTGCAATCTTTTTCTACTACAATCTCACATCTTCGGGGCAAGTATACCAAAAATTACTATATATGGGGTGCATTATTACAAGTTAGACTAAATTCCTCTGGAAATGGAAAATATGTCTGCATTACTGAATTTAAGAATCCCTGTGGGTATTTATATGGGAGTAGTGTTTTTTTAAAATCTTTTTAAGTGTGCTTAGTGACAACTTCATGTCATTTTTTCCTGCAAACAGTTCTTAAGCATGCAAGTGACTAATAGCACATGGCCCCATTAAAAGCATTTAGGTATATATTAGCCTATAGACCCACCATACCACACACACACAAATATGCACAGTGATCAGATCCTGCATTCTTACCATAATAAAGATAGCTGCCAATTTAGCATGATTTATTATATCAACAATGTCAATGGTTTGCAAACATAAATAATTGACACATGCTCTGAAATACTTACATTCACTTTTCCACTAAGTCTTCTTCACTATAATCAAGTTATTTTCCAGGACAGTTTAATCTTCTTACTAAATAAAAGAAGACAATAATTAAAAATATATTCATATACATTAAGCTATGTTCAATCACATTAAATTTATGAACTTTAAAATATGATTTAAGATCATCTATAGTGTAATACAAACATATAATTTGTTTATATACAGTCAGTTTTATTACATTTTAAACACAACCTTATCACACTATAACTTTCCATCCTGAAGCTAAATGGGGCAATGGTCTCTATTTCAATAGCTGCTAGGATAGTAAATCAGATGGACAGTTGCTCACAGATGTACAACTAATTACTGAAGAACTGAGAGCTAAACCGATGTACTACCCAAAAGAAAGCCTAGCATTTCAGGTGGGTTATTGTATGACTTGGTACTCCTCTAGCCAGAGCTTGAACATGCTCTGACCAGTGGCAGTACTTGGCACCTCCCCTGACCAAACATTTAAGAATGGAAGAGAAGCAATATCTGTCCCTTTAGGGAAGGATAAAATACCATCAAATACTTTTTAACATCACTGTATATACCAAAAAGTGGTAACAAGGGTTCATGTAGATTGTTCAACACAAATGTGAAGATGACAACTGTCCTCAAAAAAATATCCCAGGCAATAGACATAGTAAGTGTTGTATGCCTCAACCTGTTCCTTACACAGAGATATTTCTCAGTTGCTTTTAGGAAAGCAAGCAATGCACAATAAAACAGTTTGCAGCACAAGCCAACACATGTACCAAAAGACCACCAAATGGCAGTTCCCAGGTAAGAGAGCCCAGACACCTGGCAAAGTCCACCACCTTTTCTCCAAAGCCATCTCATCTCAACTGAACATGACTTTTAGACTCACGTAACACTGGCTTTCAGGGGAGTAAGACATGAACATCAGCAGGACTTTTATCTTCTCTTCATGCTTCTTGAGGCTGCCCAGTCCTAAACCAAACTTATTTTGCTAATGTTCCATGGGATTTAATTTCCTGAGTTCATGCCCTATATGCAGTTGCTTTGGGAAGATGTTCTTTCAGACTGTGTACATTCATCTCTTTGCAGGGAAAAGCTGTATGAGGGAACAACCCTCACTGGGTGCAGGATGAACACATATGCTCAGCAACATTGTGAGATGAGGCGTATGGGAGAAGAGCTGGGTGAGATATTTGGACCACAGCTGCATGATACAGCCTAACTGGAGAATGTAGGATTGAACTGAGGAAGGTCATGGGAGGGAAGTGTAAGTAAAGCAGCCAAACCAGGAGACAGACAAAAAATTAGACTGTAGGACCAAGGTAAAGGGCAGATTTCTTTCTATGTCTTACCAACAACAGGAAAAACAGATCTGTTGCAACTTAAACGTGTAAAGGAAAAGAAAATTCAGAAGTTAAAAGGAAGTACAAAGGAATGCAAACCATTATCATCCTGTTGACAGCCAAGAAGGAAGGAGGTGGAGGTAGTCAGCAAGGAAACAAGACTTGATCCTGCTGAGAAGTTTGCTTTATATATCTATGTTTTCTCTTTCCTTACAAGCATTTTTGCAAGCACTGCTGAACAGTAATTTAGGCACGTCTTGCACAGTTGGTTCCCCTTCCAGCCTTGCAGATGCCAGAACTGAGGTGCATGGAAATTAGTATTTGGCTGAGCCTCGAAAAATAATCAAATGCTGTCAACCCTAACTGGTATGTCCAGCCAGCTATACCCCCAATAATAAAGGTATTATTAAAGGTATATCCTTTGCTAAAAATATCAGAAATATATTTATTGAGAGAATTGGTTCAGCCATAACCCAGGACCTGGCACAGAGTCATCTAACTACTTATGTGGGAGTTCTCACATGGATACACCAGGCATTTCAGTCTGTAGTTCAGCTGTGCCAGAGAATGATGCTACCAAATTGTATTCAATTTTCTGTGTTATAAAATTGGAAGCCTATTCCGTAAGAGGCTTGGGACACAAGCCAGAAATCTCGCTCACTGTCTCCCTATGTATTCAGACTGAGTCATCAGATTTTCCAGGTTTCTCCACTCAAATGGCACACTGCTTTGGATGGACACAGGTGGTACCATCTGCCACAAAGCTTCTTTGGTTTGTTTGGTTTTGTTTCTTCCTTCTACCTCCTGCTCCTAGCACAACAGCTCTTTTTCAGTATCTTACATTGGATCTGGTTTTTCATGGTATGGGTTTGGCCAGCAGGCCAGTCAAAAAGGACTGCTTGAACTAAAGGAACTTCAGTATATACTGTTAGCACAGGTCCTCCAACAGCTGCAGGCACTTGCAAAGTGACCTGAAGCAAAAGGTACTTTGACAACATAGAGAAATTGTTCTTTAAAGATGACAGAAACCATAAGCACAACAGAGCAACTGGGTAAAGGGATGGTCACATAATCTAACTTCAGTCTAATAAGGCTGATCTTCCTGTTTCTTCTCTCTCCACTAGCTTGACAGAAAGAGTCCTGCCATGGATTGCCTTGTGGATTAGGAATCAGTCTTCCCTGAACTGCTTTTTGGAGAGGACTCCCTCTCCTCTCCATAACCTGCAGAGGACAGCAAGAGGTTATGCTACTTTTAGCTCTTATCCTGTCTCAGTCTGAACTAGCTTAATTGCTCTCACCTTTCACATGACAAAATTTCTGCCTTTCAAATCAAAATACACCTTTAGGGGGAAAAGATGAGGACCACCTTGTACGGTCAATGACCCAGCAGAAACAGGACAACCGTCAAAAACTTCCCCATCCTGCAAATGCCCTCTTCCTCATGAGGCAACTGCACCTCTGTATTCAGGGTCAAGGTCTCAAATGCCATCATTTCAAATAGATGAGAAACTCAGGCTGATTGGTTGTGTCCAAGTGCAAAATTTTGCAAGCAGGTAACATGCTGCCCTGGCACTGCAACTGCCAGGGAGATAATGGCTTCTGAAAGCAGCAAGGAACAAAGTGTGTCACTTGCTCTGCAGTGCCTAAAGCTGATGCTGCGGTAAGTACGGGTAAGAACATATTGAGTTCT
>VYZP01046706.1:28434-47405 GCA_013400635.1 Hypocryptadius cinnamomeus | reverse complement strand
TGCACCACCTGAATTCTCAATTTAGGGCTCATTGCTGTCCCAAAACAGTGTTTTTTGTGTCACTCCTGGGATATTTGATCCCTCTGTTGACCTGTTTGGCATGAAGCCGTTTTTGCTGCTATTTCTGCTTCCCAACGCCCCCAGCGAGCTGAGAACTGCCTGGATTTTTTGGGTTTTTTTGGGCTGGAAGTGACTTTTCCCAGATTTCCTTTCCCAAACGGCAGGGCTTGGCTGGGAGCAGCAGCTCAGGCACATGCACTGGTTGCAGCAGAGAAGTTGGCAGCGCAGCCGCTCACGACGTCGCTTCCCTCGCCCGGCGGAGCCGTGCCTGAGCACAGGGGGAGCTGCGGGGAGGGGGAGAGGCTCTGCTGCCTCCTGCACGGCTGGGCAGCGAGCAGAGCTCTGCTGCAGCAGCTCCTGCAGCAGCTCCTGCAGCACAGGGGGAGCTCGGAGGGGGCTGGGAGTGGTTCTGCAGCCGCCCCGGGGCTGCACGTTCCCGCTCCCAGCCTCGCGTGGGAGGGATGCTCAGGGGGTCTGCAAGGGCAGGAGCAGCAGAACAGCAGGGAAAGGCTTGAAAGTGCAGGGTTAGGTTGGGCATCAGGGAGGAATTGTTCCCTCTGAGGGTGGGCAGGCCCTGGTGCAGGTGCCCAGAGAGGCTGTGCTGCCCCTGGATGCCTGGCCTGGTGGGAGGTGTCCCTGCCCATGGCAGGGGTGGAATGGGGTGGCTTTAGAGTCCTTGTCACTGATTGTGAGTGGCTGAGCACGGCAGAGAGAGAGCAAACTGATGCTTCTTCCTTGTGCTCCATCCCTGGAGGTGCCCTGGCAGCTTCCCCTGCCACTTTGGGAGCAGAGTGGATCTGCTCTGCTTGGCTCTCAGTTCATCCCTCTCCTGCCCCTCTCCATTCTCCAGCCCAGCACCCCTGGCTGGGCTTTAGTGGGAGCAGACTGGGAAGTGGCTGTTGCCTAACCCTGGAAGAGCAGGAGGTCAGACCACAGTTCCCCAACGTCAGCAGGGACCTTCTGTTTGCGACATGAAAGAGCTGCTCTTGCTCTGGTTCCCTGCTGGCCTGGCTGGGGCTGCCAGGGGAAGCTGTGACAGCAGGGATGGATGGCAGCAGCTGCTTTTCCTCCCCTGTTTTCCATAATCCTGTTTTTCATCCCACTGCTGGACACCTGGAGGGGGTGGAGGTTTGGCTGGGCCCTGCACCATGTGTTTTCTGGAGCCCTTCTTCTCCTTGTCTCTCTCATTTTGGGCTGATTTTGTCTCTGCTGGTTAATTTTCCAGCAAAAAGGTGGAGTGGAGGCAGAGCAGAATCTCCCAGGTGGCTTTTGCAGTGCCTCAGCCAATGCTGGACAGATTTCCATGGGATAATGTTGGCTCCTTGCTCCTCCAGCCTGACTATTCCCAGTTTGTCCCAGTCACACCTTGCCCTGAGCACATAAATTCCAGAAAATCAGTGAAGGTGACTTACCCTGATTCTCCAGGATTTGTTGGGCAGGTACATCTAGCAGGAGCAGCAGCAGGAATTTGTCTGGCACAGTCTTTGCCCATCAACTTTCTTCTTTGCAGAGGTTTCCTGGCTGCTCCCAGCTTTGTCCTTGTAGGAAGGGCCAAAACACACCAAAAATTTGAGTTTTTCTTCCTTTCCCAGCTCCATGCTGGTTCATTGAGCTGAGGGGTCTCAGGGAAGAGACAAAATAAGAGGGGACAGAGATGTCCTTGACAATAAGGACATTTTGGTCTTACTCTTTCTCAGGGAAACTTTGGAGAAAGGAGCAAAGTTCTGATTTTGGGAAAGCTGATGAGGTGAGAGCACAGAGACAGGACAGGTTACACATCCCAGTGACCTGTGTCCTGTGGGGTTTGCTCCCTTCCCTGCCATGAATCACCATTTTCCTGTTAGAAGTGACAAAAAAGGAGCTCTGATTTCAGCCCTCAAAGCTCCCTTTTAAGGTTACAGAGTTGAGAGGCCCCACGTGATCCACAATAAAAACCAGGCAACTATTTTAATTTGGTGAAAGCAGAAATGGGCTGAAAATGTCACCCTGTGAGAATATTTCTATTTCCTTATGTTCCCTTTTATATTTATAGTGTTCTAATATTCATAAACGTGTCCCAAAATCCCTTTGAGAGAGTTTTTCCCCCCCTCTATCTCTGAAATAAGTGCTGATTTAAGAGCAGGGTCTGCTGGTTCAGCAGGGATGAATTAATTCAGGGGTTGGAGCTGTGGGGTTCCACTCCAGGAGCCATAAAAGCATCAGAGTGGATCCAGAGTTCCTTTTTTTCCTGCAAGGGCCAGGAACAGAGACTGGAGCAAAACTTTGGAGCAGGGTGAGCAGAGAAAAACCCATTTCTAAGAGATTTTCCAGCATCTGGCTGTCAGAGGTCGGGGCACTTCCAGAGCTGGGTGTTGGGAGCAGACCCCACACGAGGTTTGTCCTTGAACTGGTCAATCTCTGGCCTCTGTGTCACCCCTGGGGGTGGCCTCAGGTGCCAAGGCTGTCCAGCAGTTGGACAGGAGGAGCTGTGGGGCACGTCCTGGGTCCCAGGAAACCTTTGAGGGTTCCTTTTGGGGTGCACTGGGGCAGGAGGAGTTGACAAGGGCAGGGCAGCTAGCAGGGACACTGTCCCCTGATGTCTCTGGGGCAGGAGATATGACAAGGGCAGGGCAGCCAGCAAGGACATTGTCCCCTGATATCACTGGGGCAGGAGACGTGACAAGGACGGTGTAGANGGTGATCTTGAAGGTCTCTTCCAACCCAGTCATTCTGTGAATTCTGTGGTTTTGTGTGCTGCTCCTGAGTGTTTTCCTCTGTGCTGTTTCTGAGTGTTTCCCTCCGTGCTGCTGGATTAAATTTCTGGAATGTTCTGCCCAGGGAGGTGCTGGAGTCACCATCCCTGGGTGTGTTTAACAAAGCCTGGATGTGGCACTGGGTGCCAGGGTTTAGTTGAGGTGTCGGGGCTGGGTTGGACTCAATGACCTTGAGGGTCTCTTCCAACCTCATAATTCTGTGAGTTCTGTGGATCTGTGTGCTGCTCCTGGAGAGGGAAGCAGTGCTGGCCCTTCAGGATCCCTTTGTGGGGTTTGTCTGGCTGCCCTGAAGCGCTCTGACCCCGGAGGATTCTCAGTTACACATCATTTAATCACCCCAGCTCCTGCCAGCTGCTGTCTGCTCAGATGAGTTCCCAGCTGTTTTAATGCCTTGAGAAGGCTGACCTAGAGCAGAGGCTAGACAGAGCTCAAGAATAAAGCAGGGATTTATTAAAAGGATCTTCTCCATGGATCCACCTTGGGCAGCACAAGAGCCCAGCCAGGGCTACACCCAAGATGAACCAAAATGGTCCCAAAATGGACAGCTGGTCATGGGGTCTCTCACTTTGATCAGTTCTTCTCCATTTGCATATTGCAGTTAATTGTCCAATTACAGCTTTAGGTTATGAAGTCCCATCCTGCTTGTTTTTCTCTCTTCAGCCCACGTTGTTTATGCCCTTGGGGCTGAGATTTGGATCCTTTGTCCTTGGTGCCCAGCTAGAGCAGGAATTGTTTTGTCTCCCTGCTCTGTGCAGAGAGCTCACCATCCCCTAACGTGAAGCTCAGAACTGCACACTAAAGCAGCACAGAATCTGAAAATAGAAAAGCTAAACCTGAGGCATCAGCTTTGTTCTCCCCCCACCCCATTCCTCATTCCTGTTTTCCTCTCTGAGCTGATCCCTGTCCCAAAGGGGCCCTGTGGGACCGGGCTGGCCCCACAGCAGGTGACAGGCAGCACCAGGAAGGACAGATGGGACACGGGAAGAAAGGGAAGCTCTTCCCTGTCCAGCCCAGTGGAAAAACAAGCCAAAGGGACTCTGGGGACATCCTGCTGGAAGAGATGGAGAACTTCCCGTGTGTGCTGATCCAGTGTCACCACAGCCACCGTCCCTCTGCGTCACCAGGCCCGGGGGTGGCTCTCAGGGGTCACAATGAAGAGGAGAAGCAGGACAGGCCCCTTTTTCCCTGTCTCTCCCTTCCTGGCGAGACAGCACCGCTGGAAGCGCTCCAAGGTCACGGCCAAGGAGTTTGCTTTTCCTGAGCAGCTTGGCTTTATGAGGCCAGAGAGGGCTCTTGGCCCAGCAGCCTCTCCAGATCTAGGTGAGTTTGTTTGGACTCCCTGCAGAAAAATGCAGGCTGAAATTCCAGGCAGATTACAGAGGGGTCAGACCTTAACCAGCTGTGTGCGGGAGGGTTTTGTGCCTCTGCTGGGGCTGATAAAGAGGGGTTATCATCTTGGTTAAGGGATGGTGGTGCTGGATCCTCCCTGGGGATTCCAGAGCTGCTGGCAGATGTGGGAATCCCATTCTGGGGAGCCTGAGATGTGGCCATTCCCACTGCAGTGCTGCCCTGGAGCACAGCACACAGGGAAGGCAGGCTCAGGAACTGCAGAAAACGGGGACATGGAGCTGACATGGAGCTCTCATGGTGGGAGTGTGCTGAGCAGAGCCACCCATTCCTGTTCTTTTTGTTGTTCTAACCTTGTTTCACTGGGTGAGACTCCACACTGGATTTTGTTAACTCTGCCTTTTTGGCACCCCTGCCTCGTTTCCTGCCCCACCAGTGAGTCCCCTCTTGTGGGAAATGAATTTGTAGAAAATTCTCCAAGTTTGATAGAAGTTTGAGATTTGTTTACATACAAACAATATGTTTACACAGTAGGTAGGTTTACATACTATGTAAACAAAAATAGTAGCTTTACACAGTATGTATTTGTATGCAAACAAATGTCAAACTTCTATCAAACTTGGAGAATTTTCTACAATTTCGTTTCCCACCCCCTCTGAGCATGTGACACCTTCAGGTGATGCTCCAGGGGGAGGTTGGTGACAAGGATGGGCTGTGGCTGTGGGCAGTCCTCAGGCAGGACCTGTGACCAGTAAATCACGTTGTGACACTGGCCTGGAAGGTCCTGGGCAAGCCCCTGGGCTTTCCTTTGGAGGCACAGGCAGAAGGGAACTCCCAGCTGGGGTTTTGTGCTGCTCTCAAAATCACTGAGTGCAAATCAGCTCAGTCACGAGTTCCCTTCTGGCCAAATCTCTTGGGAAGTATTTTCTGGGGGGTGAAATCTGCTGGGAAATCTCCTCTTGGGGACACGTGGCTCCCCCACCCCTTTCCTGAGTGGTTTGTAAAGCCCTGGGGGTGGCTCTGAGCTCATTTGGGCTCCTTTGGTGGCACTTGTGCTGTGCTGTCCTTTGGCAGAACCCAGCGGGGAACTTGTGCCAACTCAGAGCCCCCAGACTCAATCCAGCTTGAGGAGGTGAGCCTGGAGAGCTGGGAGGTTCCCAAACTCTGCAGGGCCGTGGCCTTGGGGAGGGATGGTTGAGGTTTTTTGGTTGCTGCCTGCCAGGAATGTGAGCTGGTGGGGAGAATTTGGGTGTGGAGAGCAGAAACTGCAGCAGCTGATAAAGGATCTGCTCTGCTCGCTTCCCTCCTCGCTCTGTCAGCTGGGGAATGAAGGGTCTGTCAGCACCACCAGGAGCTGTGAGGGGGATTTCACTGATTCCCACTCCAAAGCCAGCCTTCTCAGGCAGCCTGTTCCCAAAATGAGGAGTGGGAGCCCTGATCTTCCAAGAGTTCTGTCCCAGCCTCCTGGGCTGTCAGTCCCTCCCACAGCTTTAGCACAGGATTTTCCAGGTGCAGCATCCCAACCTTGTCTGGGAAGGGAGGATGGAAAAGGGGTATGAGGAACATCCTCATCCTTTGTCCAGCTGATCCCAATGGAAAAGGGGCATGAGGAACATGCTCATCCTTTGTCCAGCTGATCCCAATGGAAAAGGGGATGAGGAGCATCCTCATCCTTTGTCCAGCTGATCCCAATCTTGTCTGGGAAGGGGTGATGAAAAAGGGCATGAGGAACATGCTCATCCTTTGTCCAGCTCATCGCAGTCTTGTCTGGGAAAGGGAGGATGGAAAAGGGCATGAGGAACAATCCTCATCCTGTGTCCAGCTGATCCCAATGGAAAAGGGGATGAGGAACATGCTCATCCTTTGTCCAGCTGATCCCAATGGAAAAGGGGCATGAGGAACATCCTCATCCTTTGTCCAGCTGATCCCAATGGAAAAGGGGATGAGGAGCATCCTCATCCTTTGTCCAGCTGATCCCAATGGAAAAGGAGCATGAGGAACATGCTCATCCCAACCTTGTCTGGGAAGGGCTGATGAAAAAGGGGATGAGGAACATCCTCATCCTTTGTCCAGCTCAGCAGGGTCCCTCTGGCAGTGTCACACCTGCTTTGTGGCACAGCAAAGGTCCTGCCTGGCTTAGCCAGGGCTGAGATTTCTCTTGTTGTTCCTTTTTTCCGTGGAAGATCTGCCCTGTTAGTGCTTCCAAGGGTCACATTCCTGGCCGGGGGAAGGTAACAGATCTGGTTTTGTGGATAAAATCACCACAAGCCTGCTCGGGTGCCAAGTGCAATCTGAGCTCTCTGGGTTGCCTGGGCCACAAACATGATGAATAAAACTGTTCCTCTTGGGGAAAAAAATCTGTGCTTCTGACAAGATTCCTGGGGGAGGCTGCCTCCTGATCCGTGCTGGAAGCGAGGCGCATGATCTGGGAGAAAGCTGCTCACGAGTTCTGCTGGGGAAGTTCTTATCCCAGAGTGGAGCAGATGGAAATTTCTGCAGGAAGGGGCTGAGCTGCTGCCTGGAATCTGATGCTGCCTGCTCCTGAGCTACCAAACTCAATCTGGGAGCTCCTTCCCTGCTTTGGGAAGGGTGTTCTTCATTCCAACACCTCCTGCACACCGGGCCAGGCTGGAAATGGGCTCTGGGGAGCTGTGCTGCTCTGGAGGGTTGGGTTTTGCTGGGGGTTGTGTTCTCCACATCCTGCCCATCTCCTGGAATCGCTTTCCCAGGCAATGATCTCATGGTTCTGGGAGCCAGGTTCCCCCCTGGCTGCTCTCACCCTTCCCTGTGAGGCTGCCCAGAGCAGCTGGAAGCACTCCAGGATGGGCTCGGAGCACCCTGGGACAGTGCGAAGTGTTGGACACCAAGGTCCCTTCCACCCCAAACCACTCTGGGATCCTACAAGCACTCCTAAAATCCCGAGGGACCTTGAGCCCTGAAAACTCCTTTCTCAGGAGTGCTTTTGGGGAAGAAACCTCCTTTTTCAGGGGTGTTTTTGGGGAAGAAACCTCCTTTTTCAGGAGTGTTTTTGGGGAAGAAAACTCCTTTTTTCCTGCTGGAAACCAAGTGATAACGGGGTCTGGCAGCTCAGGGAGCGAACAGGGACCTGCAGCTGCCCCCGGGGCAGTTCGGGCTGAGCTCAGAGCGCTTCAGGGCTGGGAATCACCACGGCCAGAAGCGAGCGTGTGTCTTCCCCCCTGTAATTACCCCTGTAATTACCCCGGCAGCTGCGTGGCCAAAGAAAGATGAACCCACACACACAAAGAAGCGCCGGGAAATCCCTGTGGCTCCTTCAAATTCACCATTAGCCGGCTCATTAATTTATTTTTGCTTCCTTCAGGGTGCCCCCCTTGCCCTGCCCCTGCTCGTCCCTCCAGGAGCGGAGCGGGGCCGGGGCTGAGCTTCAATCGCCGCTTTAAAGGGCGCAGCTGCGGCTCCTTCCCGGTGGGCTTCTCCCATTCCGGTCACGTCCCGGCTCGCTCTCCGTGCTCGGAATGCCCCGCTCCTCTCATTAACCACAGCCACAAAGGCTCCCGGGCCTCCCCGGGGGGACCTTTGCGACAAAAAGGTGACCGTGCCACCCGCGGTGTGTCCTTTGGGAGAGCGGCCGCGTCACGGAGGTTCGGGATGCTCGGGCAGAGCTCACTGTCCTGCCGGCTCCCGGAGTGTGACATCCACTCGGGGATGGCATTCCCTGCCACGTGTGCGCGGGAGAGGGGGTGTGACAGCGCGGGCAGCCCGTGGTGACACTCGGGTGTCCCTAGGAGTGGCCCTTTCCTGCTGGCCCTGCTGCATCCCGCTCCTCCTGGATCCAGCTGTGTCGCTCCCCATCCAGCTGTGCCTTCCTGCCACCGCACCTGGCTCAGCCCCGTCTCACACCACCCCCTCTCTGCCCTATTTTCGGCCCTATTTCCGTTCCCTCTCACTCGTCCCAACCTCTCTTTCCCCTCCGCAGCCTCCGCGGGAAGTTCTTCGCAAACCCCGGCCCAGCGGAGGCTTTTCCGCGGGGGGAAAAAAACCACCGACCCCGTCACCCAGAAGAAGGAGGAAAACCCAAAAAAAGCCCCCAAACCGCGCCGGTAAAAGCTGTGCCGGAGCTCAGGTGTGTTAAGGCGTGCTGCAGGGCTGTTTCACTCCGTCTTTTTTCTCCGGTCCCGCCCCTTACCCGCCCCGTTGCTCGCAGCCTTTTGTACGCGGGGATGCAGCTGTCAGCCCGCCCGGCTGCCGGTCCCGGCTCTCTCCCGGACTAGGAATGGGCAGGAGGAAGTCGCTTGTTGCCCTCCTGGTGGCCCTGTGGCTCGGCCAGCTGGGTACGTGGGCAGCGGGGCGCCCCAAGGTGAACCCCAGGATCATCGCGGCTCCCCAAGGTGAGTCCCCGGCTGCGCCCTCGGGATGCGGCTGCTTCCCGCGCCGGCTCCTTCCTACCTGGGGCTCGTCCTTTCAGCGCTCGAGCTATTTTTATTTCTTTTGTGTCCTCGGCGAGGCTTTTGGCTCTCGTTAAACGCCTGTGGGCTGAGGCTGCTCCCTTTTAATTGGCTTTTTAGACCGTTCTTTCTTTTTCTTTTTTTCTTTTTTTTTAATGTTTTAAAAGCATTTTCCTACGAGCTGGGGACATTAAAGGCTATCGAAAAGCGCTTTTCCCCCCCCATCTGCTGGGTACATTAAATCTGTGAAAAAGCTCTGACACATTTCCTAACTTGCAGCTCTGCAGAAAGGAGAAGTGTGTATTTATATAGTTAATGCACTTATTTATCTGCTTGAACTGGCCCTGCTTGCCAGGAGTAGGGAGTAAGTATTGGGGAGTAAATATTTGCCGAGGGCCGCTGGTCTCGGGGAAAAAATTTACAAACAGCACGTAAGGACTTTTTAACCAGACTGGATCTGGGCGAACCTGAACAAAGAAATGTTTTCAAGGCTCCGAGCCTGGTGTGTCGGCGCTGGTTTCATCCCGAGTTTTGGGATGAATCCCCTCCAGGCTGGCTGGAACAAAGACCCCGTTGGCTTTGCCGGGCGGGCTCTGCAGCACAAGGGCTCCTGTGTTGCTTCTCATTCCCTGGCAACTTCCGAGAACGCCCATTTCCCCCGCTTCGTTCCGTGCCATCTGTTCTCCTCCGCTGGCATTTGCGTGCCCTTCCCCGGGCTGGCAGAGCGGGGAGGGGGTTGCTGGCCGTGTGCGCGGCTCGGGGGTGGCCTCTGCTGTCACCTTGTCACACAAAGGGGAGAGGCACCGGCACGCAGGGCAGGGGAGGCTGCTCCGCTATGGCGTCACCGGCGGTGGCTGCGGGAAAAGGGGACGGGAGCTGCTGCTCCGGGGACATTCCCCCCTGTTCCCTACAGCGGTGGCGTTCGGTGTGCCGGGAAATTGAGGGACAGGGAGGGACGGAGTGGCCGATCCCCACCTGCGTCCCTGCTGCGTCCCTGTCACTCGTCGCTCACCCGTGTCTGGGTGGCACTGAAGGCTGCTAGCACCTGTCACCGAAACCAATCAGCACAGTCACCTACTCTCTGTGCTTATCTGTGCCTGTAATTATTTCGCAGAACTCGGCAAGGCCCCGGGCTAAGCGGGATTGCAGTCAGGGAGCGATGGGAGCGAGCCGTGTCCTATTTCACATCTCCTTGGTGTCACCTCTACCCTCCCGAAGCAGGGCAGTGGGTGAGCGAGGAGGATGAGGAAGCGGGCTGGGGGCTGCTGTAGCCTCAAACCCCGCTGAACTTCCCATGGCCCGGGCGCACTGAAAGCTCAGCGTGTTCAGCGTTCCGGGCTCAGCACGTGGCTGCCGCAGCTGCAGCCCGCTCCGAGCCCGGCCCTCGCCAGCCGTGCGGGGGGGATGGAGCCGCAGGGCTGATTTCCAGCTCGCAGGGCTGCTTTGCAGCTCGCAGGGCTGATTTCCAGCTCGGCCCCCCGTTCCTGGGGGTGGGGAGCAGCGTTCCGGGCCCGCTGCTGCCTTTGCAGTGGTGCAGGGCTGGCCCTGGGCTCTGCGGGAGCTGGCAGCTCTCCCCTAATTAAATTTCTTCCACGCCACGGCCCCGCACAGGCAGCAGGTGATGCGGCTCGGCAAAGGCACCTCCACGTGCCCCAGCCCTGAGGAGGGCGAGGGTGCGGAATTCTGGGGCCGGGCTCTCCGCAGGAGCGATCTCTCCCTGCCCGCAGCGCAGGAAATCGGGCAAAGCTGCAGCTGCTTTTCCGTCCCTCGGCCTCGCTCCCCTCACCAGCACCGTGCACGGCGAGTCTGTGACACCGAAAGGTTCAATTCCACCGGTTTGGTGGCATCTGGAGCCTCCCAGCATCCACCAAACCCTGCTCTCCCTGCAGCTCCCGCTGCTTTGGCCCCCGGTCCCAGTAAGAAATAGCTGAGGGGACGTGGGCAACTGGGACAAAACGTACCCAGGCCGAGGTGGCACAACCCCGAGCTCACCCCTGCAGACAAAGGAACCCCGCGGGGCTGTCCTGCTGCTCGGAGCTCCTGCATTAACAATTCCCACCACTCCGGAGCACAGTGTTCTGCAGCTCCGCGGCCCCTGCAGCCCGCACAGGCGGCCGGCTCCAGGTGGCCGTGGGCAAGCAGTCACTGCCGGGCACTCCTGGTTCTGCAGGGTTCCCTTCTCTCACGGACCCCGGAGAAAAGGTCAGCTCCACATCACTGCTCGAGTCATTTTTGCTGGCAGGGCCTTTGCCCCGTTCTCTTTGGAGGCCGTCCCGGGAGTGTCCTCGGCCGCTGCCCTTCACTGTGTCCTGTGGAGGGCTCTGAGTTCCTGCAGGCTGAGCTCGCAGAGTGTTCCCATCCTTCCTTTCCTCCCCATCCTCCCCTGCCTCCCTGGATTTTCCCCTGCCCGGTTGGGATGCGCTTTTCCAAAGGTGCAGCCGCATCCCACACGGAGCTTTCACTGCTCGGCGCGGCTCCCGCGTGTCCCGGGGCCGGGGGAGGGTGACAGCGGAGGGCACAGCCCAGCCCGGCTGTCTCCTGACCGGAAAGTCACCGAGCATCGCAAAACGCTGAGCGTGGCACGGAGCCTGGGGCGGGCTGGGGCCGCTGCAGCCCGCGGCCTTTGCAGCGCAGGCTGGGCTGGAGCTGCTGCCACGCTCAGCAATTCGTCCCTGCTCAGCCACACGTGCAGAGCGCCGGGGAAAACTCATCGCACCGCGGGGTGGGCTGGGCTCCGGCTGTTTAATTATTCCCAGCTCATTCACAGGTGAGCTGGAAGCCGAGATAAGGAGGTCCCCGAGGGAAAGGCAGGATTATACACTTGACCCTTGGCAGAGGCAGGATTACACATTTGACCCTTGGCTTCCTCGGCGGGGTGAGCTGGCTCCAGCTCGCCCCGGGCTACAGCGGGCACTTGGATTGGCACTTCTGGGAATCTGCCTGGAACAGCTCCTGGGCTCTGCTAGGCTTGGCTGCCTCCTTGCTTGGGAGAGCTGTGTCAGCAGGGCTGGCGGGGAGCTCTCCGTGCTCTGGCACGGCGGGGCTGGGTCCCCATGGAACCTTCTGGAAAGAGCTGCGCAGGGGCTTGGAATCAGGGCTGGAGGGACAGGACACAGGGAATGGCTCCCACTGCCACGGGGCAGGGATGGATGGGATGTTGGGAAGGGATTCCTGGCTGGGATGGATTTCCCAGAGCATCTGTGGCTGCCCCTGGATCCCTGGCAGTGCCCAAGGCCAGGTCGGACACTGGGACTTGAAGCGCCCTGGGGCAGTGGAAGGTGTTCCTGACCATGGCAGGGCATGGGATGAGATGATTCTTGAGGTCCTCATCTCCTCCTGTTGTGGCAAACGAGGGATTTCTGGTGCCAACAGCAGCTTTTCTCCTCGGTGACAGCATCTCTGGGGTTTTTTGTGGTCCCGTGGTGTGAAACATCTTTGTAGGACACTTTCCCACCAAGCTCTCAGAGCATCACCATTTCCGGGAGAAAGCTGCTCGCTTTCCCAGCAGTGCTATTTTCTCCTTTTTCACAGGGTTGGGGGATGCTGGGAATTGAAAATGTTGGTTGGGGAAGAGAAAAAAAAAGAAAAAGGAAAAAGAAATATGTTTTGCTGTGCGCAGATTGAAGAAGAAGAAAAGCAAACCAAACAAATGGAGTGAATCACAGGCACCTCCTGTTGCAAGAGCACGACACAAAAACAACAGGCAGGGCACGACTGATGGAAGTTGTGGCTGGAAAAGGGAGCCAGATGCCAATTCCTGACCAAGCTCCCAGCTCTGCACCAGCCAATTTGGGGACAGAATTGCTGCAAACCGGCCTGGGAAGGTGTTCTGTGGGTGATGCAGTCGGTGCCTTAAATGGGACAGACTAAATTTAGACCCGAGTGCTTGAGTACAAACTAAATCTAAGCTTGAGCACGGAATAAATCTAAGTCCAAGATGCTTTTTAGGGAAAATCTCGCATCCCAAAAAGGGCTGGGAGGTGAGCGAGGAGGGGAAATGGGTTCCAGCCGGCTCCGTGGCTATTCCAGGCTGCTCCAGAAATAGGACTGGTTCCTCCTGCTGGGCACCCTTTTGCTGCCAGCCCAGCCCCACCCGTGTGGCACGCCGTGGGAGTGCCATGGGAGCAGGACATGGAGGCGTAATTTAGCTGTGGGGTTTGGGTGATACAGCCCTTAATGACAGCTCTGTCACCTGTCCCCTCCCCGGCTTGGTCACTGGGTCAGGGCAGCGATGATTCCACGTCTGGTTATGCGCTGGGGGCAGATATTCCTGTCTGGCGGGTGGGAGGGAGGGGGCACGGCGAGTTTCGGGAGTTTCCTCGAGGAATTCGAGGCCGGTCCCAGGCAGACACCTGCCCTCGCACTGCCCCGACCGCGGCTGTGCTGGGATCTCGGAGTTTTGGGAAGTCTGCTTTCACATTCCTGCCCCCGGGGCTTTCCGAGTCTGGGGAATGCGGAGCTGCAGCCAGGGCTGGGCGTGAGGGGAATGGGAAATCTGAGTCCCCGGTCAGTGGGCACACAGAGGGTGCTGGGTGCTGGGGAGGGCTCCGGGGCGTTCCCTGGCACAAACCCGCGATGGCCCCGGGTCTGGCACCCACCTGGAGCGCACGGCCGGTGTGGGAAGCCTCCAGCCGCAGGAGGGGGCTGGGAGGGCATGGCAGGGCCATTCCTGATCCCGTTTGGATCCTTCCCAATCCCAATGGGAAGGGCATGGCAGGGCCATTCCCGATCCCATTGGGAAGGGCATGGCAGGGCCATTCCTGATCCCACTGGGATCCTTCCCAANAAAAAGGGCTGGGAGGTGAGCGAGGAGGGGAAATGGGTTCCAGCCGGCTCCGTGGCTATTCCAGGCTGCTCCAGAAATAGGACTGGTTCCTCCTGCTGGGCACCCTTTTGCTGCCAGCCCAGCCCCACCCGTGTGGCACGCCGTGGGAGTGCCATGGGAGCAGGACATGGAGGCGTAATTTAGCTGTGGGGTTTGGGTGATACAGCCCTTAATGACAGCTCTGTCACCTGTCCCCTCCCCGGCTTGGTCACTGGGTCAGGGCAGCGATGATTCCACGTCTGGTTATGCGCTGGGGGCAGATATTCCTGTCTGGCGGGTGGGAGGGAGGGGGCACGGCGAGTTTCGGGAGTTTCCTCGAGGAATTCGAGGCCGGTCCCAGGCAGACACCTGCCCTCGCACTGCCCCGACCGCGGCTGTGCTGGGATCTCGGAGTTTTGGGAAGTCTGCTTTCACATTCCTGCCCCCGGGGCTTTCCGAGTCTGGGGAATGCGGAGCTGCAGCCAGGGCTGGGCGTGAGGGGAATGGGAAATCTGAGTCCCCGGTCAGTGGGCACACAGAGGGTGCTGGGTGCTGGGGAGGGCTCCGGGGCGTTCCCTGGCACAAACCCGCGATGGCCCCGGGGCTGGCACCCACCTGGAGCGCACGGCCGGTGTGGGAAGCCTCCAGCCGCAGGAGGGGGCTGGGAGGGCATGGCGGGGCCATTCCTGATCCCGTTGGGATCCTTCCCAATCCCA
This sequence comes from Hypocryptadius cinnamomeus, assembly GCA_013400635.1. Lineage (NCBI taxonomy): Eukaryota > Metazoa > Chordata > Aves > Passeriformes > Zosteropidae > Hypocryptadius > Hypocryptadius cinnamomeus. The sequence goes on along the minus strand of VYZP01046706.1, from coordinate 33,301 downwards.
ATGGGAAGGGCATGGCAGGGCCATTCCCGATCCCATTGGGAAGGGCATGGCAGGGCCATTCCTGATCCCACTGGGATCCTTCCCAATCCCACTGGGAAGGGCATGGCAGGGCCATTCCTGATCCCACTGGGATCCTTCCCAATCCCACTGGGGAGGACATGGCAGGGCCATTCCCGACCCCACTGGGATCCTTCCCAATCCTTCTGTGAAGGGCACCACGGGGCTATTCCTGATGCCACTGGGATCCTTCCCAATCCCACTGGGAAGGGCATGGCAGGGCCATTCCTGATCCCACTGGGAAGGGCCTGTGTTGCAAACACCTCACCTGTGTTCCACAGAGATAAAACCTCTGGATCTTCCCACTCAGAACCTCCCTGGGGACACCAAGGCAGCCGTGCCCTGTGCCCACCCCTGCCCAGGAAGGGTTTTCCAGCTGTGGGGAGCTGGGATAGGGAAGTGGATGGAGCGGGGTTGTTCTGCTGCTGGATGCTGCTGGAGCTGCTCGGGGCAGCTTTTCCCCCTGGAAGGCCTTTCCTGGGAAATCAGTGCCTGGGTTTGACTTTCCTGGGATGGGAGGGGCTCCCCGGATCCGCCGAATCCATCCTTTGTTGCCTTGACACAACATCCAGCAGCGCTTGTGCCATTGTTGGATAAAATTCCATCATCACAGCCTGGGACCAGCGCTGCAGAGCGGAGCCTTTGCAAAGTGGCAGAACCTGGCTCTAAATTTAGCCCCTGCAGCCGTGGGGCGCAGCCAGGAAGGTCGGACCTGCCGGATGGCACAGATCCACGGAATCAAAGGCTCCGGCCTCGCCTTGCAGCTCCAGTGCTGCATAATGATGGGGGGAGCAAGAGTGGGGCCGTGTTAGTATTCATGGAATTGCTGCCAAGCCCGCCAGCCAGGGGTTTGATGTTTAATAAGGAGAATTCCAGCGTTCCCGGAGCGTGGGGCGAGCGGAGCCCGGCTTTGAATCCAGGGCTTGTTCCCCGCAGGATGCAGGTTAGGGGTCTCTTTTGTTGCTGGCTGAGTGGGTGTTTGGGATCGATTCCAGCTCCAGCTCGAAGCAGGGATATCGGCAGCACAGCTCCCAGAGGAGCTTTTGGGATCCCAAATCCCAATCCCAAACCCGGCAGCTCAGTTCCCAAACTGAAAGGGATTTTTACCCCCAAGGCGCTCCCAGAAATAGCTCGGGAATGGTTGACGTGCCAGGATATTTCCTTTCGGAGCCTCTGAAAAAACGCATTTGTGTGCTCGGAGAGTGCTCTGCAGCGTGGCCCTGCCGGGCATCGGGATCGCCGGCTTTTGTGGGATGGATTATCCCTGCTAATGCGGGCTCCATTGTCTGTCCGGCTCGGGAAAAGCAGGGCAGGGCAGGGAGCTCCCCAGGGCACGGCGGGCACCCCGGGAGCACAGGGACAGGGCAGGAAAGGAGCTGGGGAAAAGAGGGATGGAGGAATTCCCAGCTGGAGTGGAATTCCCGCTGGGTGAGGGTGTTGGTGGTCCCGCAAGACCGTGCCCTTCGCGGGGCTGGGGAGGCAGAGATGAGATGAGATGAGACAGAGAGAAAGAGAGAACGCGGAGCTCTGTTGGCGGGTGATGAATCGGGTGATGAATCGCTGCTCATCTCCAAAGCGGCTGGGGGGGATGAGAAACTCCGGATGAGCCCCGGGGCCGGGATCTCAGGATGAGACAGAGGTGTGAGATGGCTCAGGCTGCTTTCACATCTTTTCTTTTTGGGTTTCCAGCCAGCTGCTGGGCCCCTTCGTGGGGTTTTCGGGCTGTGTGTGCCCTCCATTCCCTCTATCCCTGCGTGTGCTGGTTCTGAGTGAGCAGCTGGAGCTTCCCCCAGCTGGAAAATGGGAAGGAAAGCAGCCCACAGCCCCATCCCTGCTTTTGGGAACCGCAGCCTTTCCTGCAGGATGGAGGGAACGGCAAAATTCCCGGCAGGGCTTTTACCCAGCCCGGGCTGATGGGAAAGCGCTTTGGAAAACCTTTTAACTGCTCCTTCCTGGGATGCGGCTGCGGGAAGGCCCGGCCCAGGCATCGCTGCGAGCCTGGCCCCTGCCCTTCCCTGCCCCAGGGGCTCGAGAGAGGCTGGGCTGCCTTTGGAACACCGGGAATTCCACCAGGACTCGCTGATCCACGTTCCAGCCTCGGGCGGGGATGGACACAAAGCTGCGGCAGGGAGCTGCGCGTTCCGCGGCCGAGGGAAGCGGGGAATGGAGCACTCGTCCGGCCAGAAGCTTTCTGTCTGGTTTCCCCAGGAGTTTTTGGGGGTCTCTGCTCCTTTCAGGGACAGGGGAGAGCAGGAAAGCAGGGACAGGTGGCCACGATCCTGTCAGCTCCGAGCTGAGCAGGAGAGGGGAACGTGGAGAGAGAAAATGCTGGGCCAGGGTGGGATTTGGGCCAGGGTGGGATTTGGACCAGGGTGGGATTTGGACCCAGGGGGTGCTCCTGGGGGGTGGGACAGGAACGTGGAGGGAACAAAAGCGTGTCCAGAGTGGGATTTGGACCCAGAGAAAACTCCTGGGGGATGGGACAGAAGCCTGGAGGGAACAAAAGCGGGGCCAGGGTGGGATTTGGACCCCAAGGGAGCTCCTGGGGGAATGAGACAGGAACGTGGAGGGAACAAAAGCGAGGCCAGGGTGGGATTTGGACTCCAAGGGAACTCGTGGAGGATGGGACAGGAACGTGGAGGGAGTAAAAGTGTGTCCAGAGTGGGATTTGGACCTGGAGGAAGCTCCTGGGGGGATGGGACAGAAGCCTGGAGGGAACAAAAGCGGGGCCAGGGTGGGATTTGGACCCCAAGGGAGCTCCTGGGGGATGGGACAGGAATGTGGAGGGAGCAAAAACGGGTCCAGGGTGGGATTTGGACCCCGAGGAAGATCCTGGGGGATGGGACAGCAACATGGAGGGAGTGAGAGTGGGGCAAGGGTGGGTGAGACTTGGACCCGTAGGGAGCTCCTGGGGGATGGGACAGAAACCTGGAGGTGTCAGTGTCACTTCTGCTCTGCTGCTTCTGCTTTGTTTGAGAAATGACTCAGGTTGGGGCACGGGGCAACCCAAAACACGACAGGGCTGCCCTGGGGTGATCCCCCAGCCCTTCCTTCCAGGATCTCCTTCTCCACAGGGGTGTCCCTGGGGACTCTGGGGGAACAGGACCCTGCTTCTGGGGTGCAGCCCCGGCAGAGGCTGGGGACAGGAAGGCACAGCAGGGAGGAAGTGGCCTCCACTCATTTCTTGCCTCTTCCGTTTCTCCTTTCGCCTCCTTCTCAGAAACCCGTCCAGAAAATGTGAAATGTGTCACTTCTCACGAGGTGTGGGATGGTGGTGGCAGCGTGCTGGGACCTCACAGCCACAACCCTTCAAATTTTCTGTGGCAGGTCGGAGCAAACCTGCCCCAAAACTTCTGAAGTGCCTCATTTACCGTCAGGCTGTTCCTATAAAAAACCCCATTGCTGCAGGCTCTGTCCCAGGAGCCTGCCAAGGCTGCCTGAGGCGTCCATCCCATGGGAATGGGGCACTCCTGTCCCACCAGGCTGCCTGAGGCTGGGAATGGGACACTCCTGTCCCCGCTGTGCCCCCCCCTCGGTGTCACACTGTTCCCTCGTGTCACTCTGTTCCCTTTGAGCAAAGTCACGCTGGAAGGAAAACTTAGCACAGCAGCTCCTTGGAGACATATTTCCTCTTCCTGAAATGCCTCAATTTGGGAATTTATAGAATGTCTAAAAAAAAAAAAAAAACCGAAAAGAGAGAGAAAATGCAGCTTGGCTTCTTGCTGGCATCCTGCTGGAGCTCGGGGAGGAGGGAGGCAGCGGGGTGGTGAATCCAGCCCTGCTCTGGGGACAGAGGGGACCCTGGCAGCGCTCTGGGGTGTCCCTGTCCCCCTGGGAGAGGGTGGCAAGGTGGAAAATGCAGGGATTGTCCTCCTGGCCCGGCCTGGCCTGAGGGAATGAGGAAACTCCAGCCGCACTGCGGAGTCTGGGAGCTGGGATGGAGTCCTGAGTGTCTCAGGGAGTGGCCCTGAATCACATTCCCGGGAAAAGGAGACCTGGGCTGCTGTCACACATCCTGTGGGAAGCGGGAGCGGGACAGGGATCGGTGTCATCACATCCTGACTGGCAATGGGACAGGGATCGGCATCACTGCATCGGGACAGGGACAGGGATTGGCATCATTGCATCGGGATTGGGACAGGGATCAGTGTCACCACATCCTGACTGGCAATGGGACAGGGATCAGCATCACTGCATCGGGAACGGGACAGGGATTGGCATCATTGCATCGGGACTGGGACAGGGATCAGTGTCACCACATCCTGACTGGCAATGGGACAGGGATCAGCATCACTGCATCGGGAACGGGACAGGGATTGGCATCATTGCATCGGGACAGGGACAGGGATCGGTGTCACGACATCCTGACTGGCAATGGGACAGGGATCGGCATCACTGCATCGGGACAGGGACAGGGATTGGCATCATTGCATCGGGATTGGGACAGGGATCAGTGTCACCACATCCTGACTGGCAATGGGACAGGGATCAGCATCACTGCATCGGGAACGGGACAGGGATTGGCATCATTGCATCGGGACAGGGACAGGGATCGGTGTCACGACATCCTGACTGGCAATGGGACAGGGATCGGCATCACTGCATCGGGACAGGGACAGGGATTGGCATCATTGCATCGGGATTGGGACAGGGATCAGTGTCACCACATCCTGACTGGCAATGGGACAGGGATCAGCATCACTGCATCGGGAACGGGACAGGGATTGGCATCATTGCATCGGGACAGGGACAGGGATCGGTGTCACGACATCCTGACTGGCAATGGGACAGGGATCGGCATCACTGCATC
>VYZP01046706.1:6905-25947 GCA_013400635.1 Hypocryptadius cinnamomeus | reverse complement strand
TCCCTCCCCCCAGGCATCCTCCGGGATGTCCCTCTCCCTGATTTGATGTCCCCGCTCCCTCCCCTCTGGCGCGGAGCTCTGCCGAGCACAAAGCCGCCCTTTCTCCCATTCAGGCCCCGGAGCGGGGACATTTCCAGGGACAGTGGTGCCATTGATTCCCCCCTGAGCCGCGGGGCTGGCGGCAAACGCCGGGCACGGGGGCTCGGAGGGGTCAGCCAGGCTCTGGGAATGAGCCCTGTGTCCCCTGGAGCTCCGGGGATGGATTTGGGAGCGGGGGTGACGGCGGGGCCAAGCCTTCCAAGGGCAGCGGCCTTTATTTCCAGTGTCAAAAGCAGCTTTTGAGAGATGTCCCATTCTTTGGGGACACAATGGGACACGGCCCTGTCCCTGGCAGTGTCCAAGGCCAGGCTGGACAGGGCTTGGAGTGCCCTGGCACAGTGGAAGTTGTCCCTGCCCTTGGCACAGGGTGGAACGAGATGAACTTTGGGGTCCCTTCTATTCCCAACAATTCCATGATTTTATGGCACTGAGATGATGCTCTCTGCCTCCTCATCCTCATCTCCTGACGCTGTTCAAACCCCAGACCAGCAGTTTGGGGTGCAGGGTTGTTCCCCCATCCCACCAGGATCCAGATCTCTTCCCTAACCCGAGATGCTGCAGGGAGAGCAGGACTTGGAACCAGTTCTGCAGGGGTTAGGACCAGCTCTGCAGGGGTTAGGAGCAACTCTGCAGGGCTGAGGACCAGCTCTGCAGGGCTTAGGAGCAGCCCTACAGGGCTTACGACCAGCTCTGCAGGGCTTAGGACCAGCCCTACAGGGCTTAGGAGCAACTCTGCAGGGTTTAGGACCAGCCCTACAGGGTTTAGGACCAGCTCTGCAGGGTTTAGGACCAGCTCTGCAGGGTTTAGGAGCAGCTCTGCAGGGTTTAGGACCAGCCCTACAGGGTTTAGGACCAGCTCTGCAGGGTTTAGGAGCAGCCCTACAGCGACCCCAGCGGCACAGGGCCCCCAGCAGCCGCTCCTGGAAGCGCTCGGAGGCTCGGTTGGCAGCTCCGAGCCCAGCCCAGGCTCGCTGGAGCTGGCAGAGCTGTTTTCTCTCTGGGCTCTGATTCACGGCGGTCCCCGGGGAGCTGCAGGATAAACAACAACCTCGGCGCCGGCCAAATGATTGTTTAGGGCTGCTTTGTTTTCGGCTCGCGGCTCGGCAGGGCTCGGGAGCTCAGGAAGAGCCCCCAGAGGAGCCCCAGGGAGAGGAGGAGGAGCTGAGTTTGGAGCTCAAACTGAAAACTTGGAGATTTGCCTGGGTTAGCAGAGATTTAGGGGCTGGGGTTTCAGACCCAGTCAAGTTCGGTGAGGTCTGGGCAGACCCCCTTGAGGCGTGTTGGTGATGGGGTCACGGCACTTCAGTGGGGTTTTTGGGGAGGGAGAGGGTGTGAAAGGGATTCTGCCTCTCCTGGGCAGGCTGGGACTGAGCCTGGCAGCAGAATCAGCCTGGAAGGTTCTGTGCCAGCTTCTCCAGCTCGGCCTCAGCCGTTTCTCAGAGCCTTTGGGCACAGGGGCTGGGCAGGGACCGGGATCAGTCGGGCTGAGGGTCCCAGGGCACAGGGAGCTGTCCCCTCACTGTGTCCCCAAATCGGACCTGGGCGGTTCTGGCAGCTTCCCCAAGCCTTGCTGGGAAAACTCTGCTTGTTTTAAGGGATGAGGGACCCCCTCGAGGTGTGTTGGTGAGGGGGTCATGGCACTTCAGTGGGGTTTTTGGGGAGGGAGAGGGTGTGAAAGGGATTCTGCCTCTCCTGGGCAGGCTGGGACTGAGCCTGGCAGCAGAATCAGCCTGGAAGGTTCTGTGCCAGCTTCTCCAGCTCGGCCTCAGCGGTTTCTCAGAGCCTTTGGACACAGGGAAGGCTGGGCAGGACACAAGGGCAGGAAGGGAGGGTCCTAGAGGAAGAGCACAGGGAGCTGTCCCCTCACTGAACTCAGATCAGACCTGGGCGGTTCTGGCAGCTTCCCCAAGCCTTGCTGGGAAAACTCTGCTTGTTTTAAGGGATGAGAGACCCTCAGGAGATGGGAATAACCCCCCACATCCAGCGGGAGTTCAGCGCCCCGGTGACCTCCGAGGTGCCTCTTGCTGGGCGGGGCAGAGGGAGCGCCGGGCTGGGCAGTGCCAAGTGCCAGCCCTGGCAATTAAGAGCCACGCGCCGCTGATTAATTGCCCGGCGGTGCCGGCTGCCAGCTCCAGCGGCGCTCCCGGCCTTTGGCCGAGCGCTGGGAGCGCTGCCCAGGGCAGAGGCCGCTCTGTTTGGGGGAGGGAAAAGCGGGAACGGCGAGCTCGGAATGCGGGGCAGAGGGCAGCCCTGAGCCCCGGAGCGATCCCCGGGCACACCTCGGCATTTTGGGATCCCAGCGGGGGAGCAGGGCCGGCCTCGCCCAGCCCAGGTGGCCCCGCAGCGGGAACGGAGCTGGTTTGTAGGGAAGGGGGGCTGGAGAAGGTGGGATGTGAAAGAGGAAGGGCAGAGGGAGAGACAGACGGAGCTGCTGCCAGCTGGGACGTCTGAGGGCTGGCTGCCACTTTTTGTTCCTGTCTGGGACATGGAGCCTGGGGGTGGTGCCTTTGGGTGAACGTTTCTGCTGTCAGACCTGGGCTCTGGCCTGGGATCCATCCCTCCTGGAGATCCAAACCCTGTGCACCCCTCCTGGGAGATCCAAACCCTGTCCATCCTCCTGGGCAGGTTCTTCCCATTCTTCCTGGAGGATGGACAAGGGCGCGGGAAGGGATGGGATCCGCGGGTGCCCCCAGAGCAGCTCCCTGAGGTGTGTGCCCTTCCCAGGTGCCAAGGAATATGTGTTCCCACGGAGGGAGAGGTTCCCGGTGTTCTTCCACCAGGAAAACACCTCCTCCATCTACGTCGGGGGCGAGGGGAGGCTCTACTACTACGACTTCGCAACGCGCGAGAACCACACGGTGAGGAGGCGCCGCTAACGGGTTTGGCAGCAAAACCCCATAAAAAGTCTCTGGGATCCATCTCCTGGCCACCATTCCAGGCCTGGATGAGCCTGGTCTGTGCCCAGCCAGCTCCATCCTGCCAGGAAGCAAGATCCCACCAGGAAAGAATGGGTTGAGGTTAGGGTTGGGGTTGGAGTTAGGTTTGGGGTTAGCGTGAGGGTTAGGCTTAGGGTTACGGTTAGTGTTGGGGTTGGGGTTAAGGTTGGGGTTGGGGTTAGGGTTAGGCTTGGGGTTAGGGTTAGGCTTAAATCTCCCCGGTTGGCCATGGGCAGGTTCTTCCTTGGGTGGGATTCCTCCCAGTTAGGGTTAAGTTTAGGTTTAGGGTTAGGGTTAGGGTTAAATCTCCCGTGTTGTCCACAGGTGGGTTCTACCTTGGGTGAGATCCCTCTGACATTCTCTCTGCCCCGCACAGAGGGTGTTTCCAGCCAGGGATCTTTCCTGGATCCATCCTGGATGTTTCCAGGCAGGAGTCCTTTCTGGATCCGTACTGGATATTTCCAGCTGTGGATCTTTTCTGGATCCATCCTGGATATTTCCTGCTGGGGATCCTTTCTGGATACATCCCGGATCTTCCTAAACAGGGATCCTTTGTGGATCCATCCCAGATATTTCCAGCCAGGGGTCCTTTCTGGAAGCATCCTGGATCTTCCCCATCCAGGGATCATTTCTGGATCCACCCTGTATGTTTCCAGATTTAGATACTTTCTGGGTCCACCCTGGTTGTTTCCAGGGTTAGGGTTAGGGATAGGTTTTGAGTAAGGATTAGGTTTAGGTTTAGGTTTAAGGTTAGGGTTAGGATTAAGGTTAAATCTCCTGCATTGGCCATGAGTTGGTTCTTCCCTTGGCGGGATCCCTCTGAGCTCCTCGCTGCCCTGCAGGGCGGATGTTTCTTGCCAGGGAACCTTTCTGGTTCCACCCTGTATGTTTCCATCCAGAGATCCTTTCTGGATCCATCCCAGATGTTTCCAGCCTGGGATGCTTTTGGATCCATCACTGATATTTCCAGGGGTTCCTTTCTGGATCCATCCTGGACATTTCCAACTTTAGATCCTTTCTTGTCTATCTGGATATTTCCAGCCAGGGATCCTTTCTGGATCCATCCCACATGTTTCCAGTCTGGGGATCCTTTTTGGATCTATCCTGGATGTTTCCAGCTTTAGTTTCTTCATCCATCCCAGATGTTTCCAGACAGTGATCCTTTCTGGATCTATCGTGGATTTTTTCGGTCAGGGATCCTTTCTGGATCCACCCTGGATGTTTCCAGCTAGGGATCCCTTCTGGATACACCCTGGATGTTTCTAGCTCTGGATCCTTTCTGGATCCCCCCTGGATATTGCCAGCCGGGGATACTTTCTGGATCCACCCTGGATGTTTCCAGCCAGGGATCCTTTCTGAAGTGAGAGCAGCAATGCTCAGATTCCGTAACTGGCATCTAGCCCAACCTTCCTGTGGGATTTCAGGGGTGGAGGACAAGGACACCTCGTGCAGTTTGGTGACCTTGTGTCGCACTGAGCCCACGCCTGGTGGCGTTGGGAGAGCAGGAATGGAAACATTTCCCTCTCTTTTATCCTAGGAGGAGTTCCCAGTGAGAAATGAAGGCCAGTGTGTGTCCTCTGGGAATTTGGTAGGTCCTACCCGTGAGGGAACAGTGGGGTGGGGAGGATTTGGGTTGAAGGAATAATGGGATGGGGAAGATTTGGGTTGAAGAAGGAACAGTGGGATGGGGAGTATTTGGGTTGAAGGAGGGAATAATGGGATGGGGGGAGGATTTGGGTTGAAGGAATAACGGGATGGGGAGGATTTGGGTTGAAGGAATAACGGGATGGGGAGGATTTGGGTTAAAGGAGGGAATAACGGGATGGGGAAGATTTGGGTTGAAGAAGGAACAGTGGGATGGGGAGTATTTGGGTTAAAGGAGGGAATAATGGGATGGGGGGAGGATTTGGGTTGAAGGAATAACGGGATGGGGAGGATTTGGGTTAAAGGAGGGAATAACGGGATGGGGAGGATTTGGGTTGAAGGAATAACGGGATGGGGAGTATTTGGGTTAAAGGAGGGAATAATGGGATGGGGAGGATTTGGGTTGAAGGAATAACGAGATGGGAAGTATTTGGGTTGAAGAGGGAACAGTGGTATGGGGAGTATTTGGGTTGAAGGAGGGAATAATGGGATGGGGAGGATTTGGGTTGAAGAGGGAACAGCAGGATGGGGAGGGCTGGAGTATTTGGGTTGAAGGAGCTGCGTGTGCTCCTCATGAGCTCCCTCCTGGTGAGGAGATCTGGGAAAACTCAGGAAGGATCTGGGAATGGGTGCAGTGCTGGGGGCTCTGTGCCATTGCCAGGCTCCTCTCCCCCGGCAGGAGGACAGCCGGAATTACCTAACCCTGGTGGAGCAGTACGGGGACGGGCTCTTGGTGTGCGGGACCGGCGCCTGCGCTCCCACCTGCTGGAACGTGGTACGGATCCTTCCCCCATTCTGGGTGGGGAAAACCCAGCCTGACCCCACTCAGGGTCCCCTTCTGTCCTTCCCCAGACACAGAGGAAGGAGAGCCCGCCCTGGGATGGGAGAGGGATTGCTCCCTTCACCCCTGACTCCAACACCCTCGTCGTTGTTGATGGTAAGTGGGATATTTTCCAATTTTCCTGTTTTCCTGTGGTTTTGTTGTGCCCAAAGCCTTCCTGGGACAAACAGCAACCCCCTGAGACTCCTCCAAGGGCTTTGTACCCTTAGCTGTCCTCATTTGCATTGTGGAAATGCAAATCCCCATGGAAATGCAAATGGAAATCCCTTTGGGACAGAGGTTGGAGATTCCCATAGGGGTGTGGGATGGGGGCTCTGTGTGGGAGGAACACTGGGAATCAGGAATGCTTTGGGTGGGGAGGGACCTGAACCAAGCATGCCTTGGGTCAGGAGGGACCTGAATCAGGAATGCCTTGGTTCAGGATGGATCTGAATCAGGAATGCTTTAGGTCTAGAGGGACTTGGGAAGGAGGGACCTGAATCAGGAGTTCTTTGTGTTGGGAAGGACCTGGGAAAGAGGGACCTGAATCAGGAGTTCTTTGGGTTGGGAGGGACCTGGGAAAGAGGGACCTGAATCAGGAGTTCTTTGGGTTGGGAGGGACCTGGGAAAGAGGGACCTGAATCAGGAGTTCTTTGGGTTGGGAGGGACCTGGGAAAGAGGGACCTGAATCAGGAATGCTTTGGGTTGGGAGGGACCTTGGAAGGAGGGACCTGAATCAGGAATGCTATGGGTGGGGAGGGACCTTGGAAGGAGGGCCTGCAGTGATCCCACTGCTCCAGGCCTGGTGTGGGGACAGGTGAGGATCCTTCCAAGAATCTGTCCCTGCCACCCTTCAAGGACTTGGTGTCAGGACTGGGATTCCTGTTCCATACCCACCATCCCTGCGATGCCCAGGGTGTCCTGGCTGCTTTCACTCCTCCTCATCCTCTCCCCACTCCCTGCTGTCCCACAGGCCAGGACATCTACTCCACCATCAAGAAGAGCCAGCAGAATGGGAAGATCCCTCGATTCCGCCGTGTGAGGGGCGGGGGAGAGCTCTACACCAGTGACACCGTGATGCAGAGTGAGTGGGGACATTCCCTCTGGGGGGACATTCCCGGCAGGGGGACATTCCCACTGGGGGGACATTCCCACTGGGGGGATCCCCACTGGACTGCCCCCCCACAGCTGGCAGGGGGCAGGAGAAGCTCCAGAGCTTCTTGTGGGGGCGGATCAGTGTCAGATTAAGCAAAACTCGTTGGTTTTGCCTTGCTTGCTTTTGCAGTGCAGATACGGCTGTAGATCCACCAAAAACGAATGTTTGGGTTGCTTTAGCCAAGTCAGCAGGCTCAGGCACCAAATGTTTGACCAATTTGATCCCAAACAAACCCTTTGTGACCTGTTTGGTGTGCCAAGGAGTGGCCAATGCCCAATGGTGGCAATTATTGGCGTGAGGCTGCCAACGAGACCAATCCCATAACCAATTGGTGTTACTGGGTCCCTGATCTTCTTGAAGCACCTTCTGAACCTCAAGAATTGGAAATTCTTGGTTCTGTGGCAATGGAATTTTGTGCTGAGGGAGATCCACAGTTAAATGTTGCTCCTCACCGTGCTGTGTACACAAACTCCAGTTTGTGGTGCAGCTGTACTGCCCCAGTGCCCCCGAAGCTTAATCTGACAGATCGGGTGCCCTCGGTGCCAGCCAGGAGGGAGCCAGCTGTCTGCTTCCCCTGCCCCCTGTCCCAAAGCAGCACAAAAGTGACTTCCCTGTCCTTGGGGCATGGGGAAATGAGGCTGGCAAGGGAGGAAGGAAATTGGGTTGTGCAAAATGCCCGGCAGCTGCCCCATGGCGTTGGGCAACTTCCAGTGCGGGCAGGCACTCTGGGCAAACCCCAGCCAGGGTCAAACCCGGGGCAGGGACAGGGAGGGGACATGGAAAGGACCCTGCTCCACTTCCCTGCGCTTGTGGTGGCTGCTGTGGTGGCTTCCCAGGAGGGAAATGGGATAAAATAGGAATTAAAATGACAGCGGGATAAAACAGGGAGGGGGAAACCAAACCAGACCTAAGAGCCCCAGGGCTGCCAGACTGATCCTGGGACATTCCCTGGCATGGAAACAGCAGGGCTCTGATCCCTGGGCATTCCCTGCCATGGAAACAGCAGCTCAGGATGCTTGGAGGGACCCAGGGGTGCATGAATAGGAACGGTGTTATGGGGTTTTCCCAACACACAGCATGGATTGCTCCTCCTCAGGGATCCTTCCTTCCTTCCCACAACAGCTCCCAGAGCCAGGAGGGACTCGGGTTTCTGTTGCTGCCAGGGCTTCCCCAGGCTCCAGGGAGTGGTTCCCTGCAGGGAATGAGTCCGTGCAGTCAGGCAGGAGGCACTGGGAAGGTGGCACTGATGCCTCAGGTTTAGCTTTTCTATTTTTCAGATTGAGTGTGTGGGTCTGGGCTTCGTATTATGGGATGGTGAGCTCTCTGAACAGAGCAGGGAGACAAAACAATTCCTGCTCTAGCTGGGGACCGAGGACAAAGGATCCAAATCTCAGGCCCAAAAGCATGAACACTGTAGGCTGAAGAGAGAAAAACAAGAAGGATGGGACTTCATAACCTAAAGCTGTAATTGGACAATTAACTGCAATATGCAAATCGACCAGAACTCATGAAAGTGTGAGACCTTGGTTGTCTATTTTTGTGACCATTTTGGGTTCATCTTGGCTGGGCTCTTGTGCTGCCCAAGGTGCATCCATTGAGGAGATCCTTTTAATAAATCCCTGCTTTATTCTTGAGCTCAGTCTAGTCTTGGTTCTAGCTCAGCCTTCCCAGAGCATCAGCAGGGGCAGCCTGGGCTCGGAGCTGTCCTTTCCCTGGGCCACGGCTCTGTCCCACTCCCTGCCCTGTCCCCACCGCTGGCTCCCCAGATGAAATCAGGTCCAAGCTCTGTCCCTTGCCTCCCCAGACCCTCAGTTTGTCAAAGCCACCACGCTGAGGCACGAGGAACCTCACCAGGACAAGATTTATTACTTCTTCCGCGAGGACAACCCAGACAAGAGCCCCGAGGCGCCCCGGAACATCTCGCGGGTGGCCCAGCTGTGTAAGGTACCTTGGGGACAGGCTGGGGTGGCAGCCAGGACAGCTCCAGGGGGGACAGGGCACGTGCCAGCTCCCCTAGGCTTAACCAGGCTTGGTTTGCCCCCTCTGAGTGGGGCACAGCCTCGTCCTTTGGCCTTGTAGAGGAGAGAATTCCCCGCTACATCTCGCTGGGATGGCAGGAACGGGACTGTGGCAGCATCCCACAGTTCCCCATCAGGATGGGCATTTTGGGGTGGTCCCCCCCAAACCCTGACCCCCTCCCCACTGTTTCTGCCCCCCAGGAGGACAGGGGAGGAACTAGCTCTCTCTCAGCCTCCAAGTGGACCACGTTCCTCAAGGCCACCCTGATCTGCGTGGACCCCGTCACCAAGGGAAACTTCAACTGGCTGCAGGACGTCTTCTTCGTCCCTGCGGGTGACTGGCGGCACTCCAAGGTCTACGGGCTCTTCACCAACACCTGGTGAGGGGCCCTGACCCAAATCCTCCCTTTCCAGCCCTCTTTTCCCTCTGGAAAACAGCTGGAGTGGGCACGGCGATGGGCACAGCCCGGTGTCCCCCCTGACACTGTCGCTGTCCCCTCAGGGGAAGCTCTGCCGTCTGTGTCTACTCCTTCGGGGACATCGACAACGTGTTCAGGACATCGCGGCTCAAAGGCTACAACGGCCCCACCCCGGAGGTCAAACCTGGCCAGGTGAGGGAGGGGCAGCCCCTCGGGAGGCCCGGGGGACCCCGGGGAGGGAACACGGAGCGAGAGACGAGCTGGGAATGGAGGGATGCTGGAAAAGGTCCGATCTCTTCATGGAAAGCACGGGGACAGAGGATCTCAGAGGGCACCTGGAACGGGCACAGTGACAGCACTCGCGGGGCAGAGCTGTCCCCTTCCCCCGCCGTCCTCAGCGCCCCGCCAGCCTCTGACTCCGGTGCCTTTTGTCCCCTCTCCCGCAGTGCATTCCCTCGGGGCAACACCCTCTGATCGTCCCTTTTGTCCCCTCTCCTGCAGTGTCCCCTCGGGGCAGCGCCTTCTGACTCCGGTCCCTTCTGTCCCCTCTCCCGCAGTGTCCCCTCGGGTCAGCACCCTCTGACTCTGGTCCCTTTTGTCCCCTTCTGTCCCCTGTCCCGCAGTGCATCCCCTCGGGGCAGCACCCTCTGATCGTCCCTTTTGTCCCCTTCTGCCCCCTCTGCCCACAGTGTCCCCTCGGGGCAGCACCTTCTGACTCCGGTCCCTTCTGTCCCCTGTCCCGCAGTGTCCCCTCGGGGCAGCACCCTCTGACTCCGATCCCTTCTGTCCCCTGTCCCGCAGTGCGTCCCCTCGGGGCAGCACACGCCGAGCGAGACCTTCAAGATCGCCGACAGCCACCCCGAGGTGGAGGAGCGGGTGGAGCCGCTGTCCCCCTCCAGGAGCCCCCTGTTCCACAACAAGCACCGCTACCAGAAAATCGGCGTGCACGAGGTGGCCGCGGGCGACGGGCAGCGCTACAACGTCCTCTACCTGGCCACAGGTGCGGGGACACCAGCCAGGGGACGTTCCCCGCGGGCAGGGCTGCGTTCCCAGCCTGGCATATGTTCGTCAGGCAGCAGCGAGCTGCCAAATTTCGGGAACAGCTGATCGCTGCCAGGCTGGCTGTGTGGGCACAGCCGGGCTCCGGGCAGCGTCCCAGGCACGGGGGAGGCAGGCACGGTTCGTGCTGGGGGGCAGAAATCCTTCCCCAAGGAGAAGCTCCGTCGTTTTTTGGTGCTTCCCGAGCTGTCCTGGTCCCTCCCATCCGTGGGATGTGTTCCCTGGCACGCCTGGAGGGACCTGCAGGGGTTTAAATTCCTGATTTTGTGATGGAGATAGTGCAGCCGGCTCTCGGTGGGTGGCTGGGGTTGGATTGAGGCCCATGAGTGATGTGTCCCCTATTTTACAGTTAGAGAGAAATAGAGAGAAATAGGGAAACTGAGCAAGAGAGTTAGAAACAGAAAAATAGAGCAACACAGCAACGGAGTTAGAGCAAGACAGAGAAACAGTTAAAGAGAAACAGTGAAATAGAGAAACAGAAATACAGGAACAGAGAAACAGAGTCAGAGAGAAACAGAGAAATAGAGAGAAATAGAGAGAAACAGAGCAAGAGAGTTAAACAGAGAAACAGTCAGAGAGAAACAGAGAAATAGGGAAAAATAGAGAAACAGAGCAGAAGAGTTAGAGAGAAGCAGAGCAATACAGAAACAGAGAAACACAGTTAAAATAGAGAGAAACAGAGAGACAGAGCAGTGGAGAATTTGCAGAATCCTGGGTCTAAATGCAGCAATGCCCTGCAGAGTCCCCCTGGGCAGCCTGATCCAACAGGAAGGGCTGTGGGGTGGACACAGAGTCACCTGGGGGTCCTGACCCCTGCACAAGCTGGGCTTCCCCTCCCCCTGGCTGAGGGGAGAAGGGATCCCTTTGGGAAGGGGGAAGCGTGAGGATTCCCAGCCCTGCTCCCTCAGGGTGCTGCTCCTGCCCTTGCTGGGTGTCAGGTCCAGGCAGGCACCTCCTGGCACTGTCACCCCCTCTCAGGGTGCCTCACCAGGGCTGTGTCCTCTCTCTCCCCAGACAACGGGTCCATCCACAAGGTGGTGGAGCTGCCAGACGGGGTGCAGAACATCATGGAGATCCAGGTGTTCCCCAACAAGGATCCCATCCAGGCCATGATCCTGGACCACGCCAGGGTGGGTCCCTGCTCCAGGGGTGGGAGAATGGGCTGGGTCAGGCATGGATGGGCCAGTGCCAGCCCCGGGGTCTGGGAGTGAAATCATGGAATTATTTGGGTTGGAAGGGACCTTTAATGACCACCCTATGATGACCCTTTGACCTTCAATGATCACTTTAATGATCACCCTATGACCTTTAATGATCATCCAGTCCCACCTTCCACTGTCCCAGGGTGCTCCAAGCCCCAGTGCCCACCCTGGCCTTGGGCACTTCCAGGGATCCAGGGGCAGCCACAGCTGCTCTGGGAATTCCATCCCGGCCCCTCCCCACCCTCCCAGGGAACAATTCCTTCCCAATATCCCACCCATCCCTGCCCTCTGCCAGTGGGAAGCCATTCCCTGTGTCCTGTCCCTCCAAATTCCCTCTCCAGCTCTCCTGCAGCCCCTTTAGGCCCTGGCAGGGCCTCTGAACTCTCTCTGGAGCCTTCTCCGGTCCAGGTGAATGCCCCCAGCTCTCCCAGCCTGGCTCCAGAGGGGCTCCACCCTTGGAGCACATCCTTGGCCTCCTTCCAGCAGCTCCAGCTCCTTCCTGACCTTCCCTGGGGCACGGAATGACGGTCCCTGTGCTCTCCTCCCGCAGGCCGTGCTCTACGTGGGCTCCAGCAGCCGCGTCCTGGAGCTGCCCATGGACATGTGCGGCGCCTACCGCAACAACTGCCACAGCTGCGTGCTGGCCAGGGACCCCTACTGCGGCTGGGCCAACGGCTCCTGCCTCTCGCTGGCCCTCAGCCGGTGTGTGGGGCCATTCCCACCCCAATCCCACCGGACAAACACTCACACCCCCAGCATTCCCCTCCTGGGCTGAGCACGCGCGTGGGTTTGGGGTGGATGCGCTGTCCGCGAAGGTTTGGGGTGCTCTGTATGGATGCCTCCCTCCCTTGGAGGGTTTTGGGCACTCACCTTCTCTCCCTGAAACTTTGGGGTGCTCTGCATGGATCCACCTGTCCCTTGAAGGGTTTTGGGCACCCAACCTCTCTCCGCAAGAGTTTGGGGTGCTCGGCATGGATCCACCTGTCCCTTGAAGGGTTTTGGGCACCCAACTCCTCTCCCCAAGACTTTGGGGTACTCTGTGCAGATCCATCCCTTCCTTGAAAGGTTTTGGGCACCCAACCCCTCTCCTTGAGAGTTTGGTGTGCTCTGCACAGATCCATCCCTCCCTTGAAAGGTTTTGGGCACCCAACTCCTCTGCCCAAGAGTTTGGGGTGCTCTACATGGATCCATCCCTCCTTTGAAAGGTTTTGGGCACCCAACCCCTCTTCTTGAAACTTTGGGGTGCTCTGTGTGGATCCATCCCTCCCTTGAAGGGTTGTGGGCACCCAGCCCCTGTCCCTGAAAGTTTGGGGTGCTCTGCATGGATCCATCCCTCCCTTGAAGGGTTGTGGGCACCCAGCTCCTCTCCTTGCTGCTGGGTCTCACGTTGGTCATGTGCCACCTTCTGAAATTGGGATGGAAGGGGGAGATTCCCACTCATCCCACTAATATGGGGGATTCCTATCCCTGAACCACCACTTCCCAAAGTTCTGTTGGTGCTTATTCCCATTCCCATCCCCCAGGGACGTGCTGCAGAACCTGAACGTGGACTCCTGGCGAGGAAACTGCCAGAAGGGCGACGTCAAGGAAGGTACGTGGAGATGTTGTGGCTGGGGAAGGAATTGTTGGATTCTCCAGGCTTTGGGGAGGTTTGGAGGGGTTTGGGTGGGTTTGGATGAGTTTGGATGGGTTTGGATGGGTTTGGATGGGTTTGGGTGAGTTTGGGTGAGTTTGGATGGTTTTGGGTGAGTTTGGATGGTTTTGGGTGAGTTCGGGTGAATTTGGATAGGTTTGGATGGGTTTGGATGGGTTTGGATGGATTTGGACGTGTTTGGTTGGGTTTGGATGGGTTTGGGTGGGTTTGGACAAGTTTGGATGGGTGTGGATGGGTTTGGACAGGTTTGGATGAGTTTGGGAGGGTTTGGATGGGTTTGGATGTGTTTGGGAGGGTTTGGATGGGTTTGGATGTGTTTGGGAGGGTTTGGATGGGTTTGGACAGGTTTGGGTAGTTTTGGATGGGTTTGGGTGGTTTTGGACGGGTTTGGATGGGTTTGGATGAGTTGGGATTGATGTGGATGGGTTTGGATGGGATTGGATGGGTTTGGACGAGTTTGGATGGGTGTGGATGGGTTTGGATGGGTTTAGATGAGTTTGGATGGACTTGGATGAGTTTGGATGGGTTTGGGTGCATTTGGATGGGTTTGGACAGATCATCTGCCTTGGTTTGAAAGCCAGGTGTCTGCTAAGGAAGGCAGGAGCCTCCCCTGAAATGGAAAATGTAAACCCCCTCCCTCTGAATTATCATGGTAATTTTGAAATTAAAGGGTGCTCAGGGAAGGACATGGGAGCAGGAATAATAGGGCAGAGCAGAAGTTTTGAGGCGTTCTCTCTCAGAAGCCGCCTCTGAGGCTTCCTCCACCCCACTAAAACCCAGACTGCTCCCAACTAACCCAACCCCACCCCCGCGTCCCCGCAGGCGACTTCCGCAACATCTCGGTGATGCCCCTGTCCCGCTACTACCTCAACTGCTCCATCGAGTCCCACTACGCCACCTACAACTGGTACCACGAGGACGTGCTCATCAAGAGCTGCAACACCTCCCACCCGCAGCACGACTGCTTCCACTTCATCCCCAGCGTCCGGCGTGAGCACTACGGCCGCTACGTCTGCGTGTCCGAGGAGGATGGCTTCCGCCAGGCGCTGGTCAAGGAGCACCTGCTGGACCGCCAGCGCTTCCTGTGGCAGCGCGGCAGCGCCCCAGCCACGCTGGCCTCCTGGCTCCAGCTGCTGCTCGTGGTGGCCCTGGCCGAGCTCTTCCACTGACGCCGCCCCGCTCGCCCTGCCCGCTGCCACGGGGGTTTCTGCGGCTCCGTGGACCTTGAACCACTCGCCTTCCTCACGGCCGGCCTCGCTGGCGGAGCCGCGGGGGGAGGGTGTGACACGGTGGCGGCCCCGCTTGGCCAGCCATGCATGCGCTGATGCTCAGGGCGAGGCCGCTCCTTGCATGTGATGAAGATGAGGAGGAGGAGGAGGAGCCGGCCCTCGGCCTCCGGACTGCGGGATCCCCGCGGGGGCCGCTGCCTCCCGAGGTTTTGGGTGGTGATGTTGGGGTTGGCAGCGGCTGGGACAACCCCCGGCGAGTCCCCTCCTGCTCCGGAGGGCTCGGAGGCTTGAGGGGGGCTCGGTTCGTTGTTTTTTGTTGTGGGAGGGAGGTCGGGAATCGGCGCCGCCGCATGAGAATTTGCATGGAAAAGCCTCGGAAGGTGACTGGATTTGGGATGTGGGGACGGGAAGGGGAGGTGGGAGCAGAGCCCGGAGCGGAGCGGGAGGCGCTGGGAAGACGCTGGAGACGCACAAATCCTCTGCAGGCAGCTGAGGGGCATCGCAGCGGGGCCGAGCCCGCTCCCAGCCTGTCCCGGGCGTCCTCAGGGAAAGCGGCCGCGGATCTCAGGGCACCGGGGGGGCTGCGCCTGTCCCCGCCCCTGTCCCTGTCCCTGTCCCCCGAGGCAGGCCCGGGGCAGGCCCGGCCTTCGCTTCCCCCGCGCTTTCGGAGGTCTCGGAGCGAGACTAAACTGTGAAAATCGGGATTTTCTCCCTGCAAAGGGGAGGGGTCCCGCTCCTTGTCCCAACCTTGCCCAGCCCGGAGCGGCCCGGCCCTGGGCGGGGACACCCAGGGGACACCCCTGCCGTGCTTCCAATGCCTGTCCCGGCTCGGGAGAGCCCGAGGGGCCGCGTCCAGAGCCCACGGGCAGCGGGCCAGAGCTTCCTACTGCACTACATCCCCGAGATGTTCCCCATCCCCAGCCCAGGACAGAGCTTCTCACAGCCCTTCTCAAAGCACTTTAACTTTGTGGACTAACAGATATTTATTATATCGACTGCTCGTTTCTGTCTTCTAGGATTTTATAATATTACAGCAGGCGGGGGCGGATCACAGGAGAGGAAAATTTTAAAAACCCACCACAACAGCTACCAAAAAAACACCCCCAACCCTTTCAGACCTGTAACCAAAGCGGATGGTTGGAATAAAGAGTGGAAGAAAAGCAGGAGAGCGCCGAGGTTCTCACCGGGAATGATGCTGGCCGGGATCTCCCCTGGCCTTTTTCCGTGTCCTGCTCTCTCCAGCCCCGGGTTTGCTGCTCCTGTTTCGGGCCAGCAGCAAATTCGCGCTGGAAATCCCAAAGGAGGGAGTGAGCAGGAGCCCTGGGAAGTGAAGGGAGGGGTGGTAATAGCGGCGGGATTCGTGGTGTGGAGCCATCCCCCCTCCTCCTGCCTGGGATGCTCCGGATTTTTGGGAAAAGCGAGCTGGGAGGTAAAAGGGCTGGGCTGGGGCTGGAGGGAGGCGAGGAACGAGAATTCGGGATTTTAGAAGGTGCTAAAAAAGGCAGGAGCGGACGAAGGCTCCACCAAAGCGGCCCCGGCACAAAGGCGGAGCCGGCTCGGGGCTCGTCCCGGTCCGTGCCCGGCTATTCCCGGTGCTCCTGCCCGGCCTCTGCCCGCAGGGAAATATTTCGGGACGGATGAATGAGCTGCACCTCGGGACGGCAGTGACGCGCAGCCGGGTGGCGCTGGGGACACGGGGGTGGCACTGAGGGGACCCGACGGTCCCCGCTCCTCACGGGGGCGAGGTTTGGCAGCCGAAAGCGAAAGCTGTCCCTGCCTCCATCCCTCTTTTGGCACAGAATTCCCGCTGGCGCCCGCAGGAAGGGGGGAGGCAGGAGCCGGGAGCGGGAATTTTGGCAGCCCCGTGGGGTGGGAACGCCGAGGAGCCCAGAGCACGGGGGGAATTTCTGGGTGCAGCACACGGACTCCGAGCTCTTCCCGTTCCCAGCTCCACCGGTGGGACCCCAAAGCTCCAAAATCCCGGGAAAGAGGCTCGGGAGCAGCGCACGAAGGTGACGCTCAAGAATTCCCACCTTGGAATGGGTGGGAGCGGACACAGGCAGCCAGAATTCCAGTTTGGAATCCCTTTCCTTGCCCAAAAACCCGGCTGAGAGCGGGGGATCGAGCACGGCGGGGACTCCCCGGGTGACAGCGACACAGACAGAGGCTCACAGGACAAACCAGCCAGGACAAACCGCGGAGCTTTTTTTGCCGAATTCCCCGAGGAAAGCAGCGCAGGCCGAGCCCTGCGGGTGTGTTTTATCCCGGGACGCGCCCCGCGGCTCCCTGAAATCCAGCCAGACAAAACCCGGGATTTGTGGTGGCCTCGGGGCTGCCCGGGGGAGCCGCGATGTCCCCGCGCTGTGACCTCGCTGTCCCGGGGGTTATTCTGGGATCTGAGCTCACCCGGGAAGCTTCAGAACACGGGGTCAGATATTCCAGCAGCTTTTCCAGGCTTTTCCCGGCACAAGCGACGAGCAAAAACCACCAGGAGCGTTTGGGGTTTTAATCCCAGGGTCATTTTTGGGGCTATTCCGTGGTCTTTGTGAGGGAAGAGATGAATCTGACTCCGTGTTCTCAGAGGGCTGATTTGTTATTTTATGGTATTATATAAAGGAATGCTATACTAAAACTGTACACAGGAGAAGCAAATCAGATAATTATTATTTTCATTTTTCTCTGAGGCTTCTCAGCTTCCCAGGAGAGAAATCCTGGCGAAGGGATTTTTCAGAAAATATCACAGTGACACTATTCCACACGCTTCAAACATTCAAAATGCTTCAAAATGCTTCAAATGCTTCAAAAACCACCAGGAGCGTTTGGGGTTTTAACCCCAGGGTCATTTTTGGGGCTATTTCGTGGTCTTTGTGAGAGTCCTCAGGACTAGGGAAGAGATGAACCTGACTCCATGTTCTCAGAGGGCTGATTTATTATTTTATGGTATTATATAAAGGAATGCTATACTAAAACTGTACTTAACTATATAAAGGATTCATCAGGAGGCTTAACAAGAATGAGAATGAAAACTCCTGACTCCTCAGAGTCCGGCACAGCTGGCTTTGATTGGTCATTAAATTAAAACAATTCACATGCAGCCAATGAAATAATCACCTGTTGGTAAACAATGTCCAAACACATCCCGCAGCAGCAGAACACAGGAGAAGCAAATCAGATAATTCTTGTTTTCGTTTTTCTCTGAGGTTTCTCAGCTTCCCAGGAGAGAAATCCTGGCGAAGGGATTTTTCCAGAAATTGTGGCAGTGACAGTATTCCACAATCTTCAAACATTCAAAGGGATCCAGGTGGGACCTGAGAGGGTCCAGGTGGGATCTGAAAGGATCCAAGTGGGATCTGAGACGGGATCCAGGTGGGATCCAAGAGGGATCCAGGTGGGATCTGAAAGGATCCAGGTGGGATCTGAGAGGGGATCCAGGTGGGATCTGAAAGGGATCCAGGTGGGATCCAGGAGGGATCCAGGTGGGATCTGAGAGGATCCAGCTGGGACCTGAGAGGATGCAGGTGGGATCCAAGAGGGATCCAGGTGGGATCCAGGTGGGATCTGAGAGGATCCAGGTGGGATCCAAGAGGGATCCAGATGGGATCCATGTGGGATCTGAGAGGGGATTCAGGTGGGACCTGAGGGGGGATCCATGTGGGATCTGAGAGGGATCCAGGTGGGATCTGAAAGGGGATCCAGGTGGGATCTGAAAGGGATCCAGGTGGGATCCATGTGGGATCTGAGAGGGGATCCAGGTGGGATCCAGGTAGGACCTGAGAGGATCCATGTGGGATCCAAGAGGCATCCAGGTGGGACAAGGGCTGGGTGGAGCAGGGAGAGGAGTCTGAGCGGGAACCGCGGCGCTTTCGGGGAAATGAGATGACCCAGGAGAAACCAGGGGAAGTTAAACTCGGGATGATCCCACACCAGCCTCTTCCTCTTCCTCTTCCTCTTCCTTCTCTTCCTCTCAGGGGGTGGGGTGCCCCAAAAACCCCAAAAGCCTGGCAGCTTTGAAGCCTGGCAATCGAGGAGCGAGCAGAAATTCAGTTTAACGGAGGAGGGGAATCAAACCCCTCGTTTTTTGATTCCAGTTTCACACCGGAGCCGATCCTGGATCCCCCCCTCTGGATCTCGAGCATCCCCAAATCCCTGAGGGGTGCTGAGGAGGATGATGAACCTTCCTCCCGCTCCAGGCAAAACCCTCCAGGGTGCGTTTGCCCCCCAAACTTTTCATTTTCAACACGATTGTGACAAAAAATGAGTTTTCCCCGCCCCGATTCGAGTCCCGGGGGGTTCCGGGCGGGATTTCACCGCCGGGATTTTCCCGGAGCTGCTCGGGGAAGAGCCCGGGATGAAAACCCAGCGGGGAACAGAAGAAATTGGGGGAAAATCCCTCAAATCCAGGGGGGAGCCGAGCGGGATGGACCCCCAGAGGGACCCTGTGGGGCAGGGGGGCCCTATGGGGCAGAGATGTCCCTATAGGGTTTTCTGTGGGGCAGAGGGGTCTCTGTAGGGTTTCTATGGGGCAGGGGGGTCCCTCTACAGGTCCCTATAGGGCATCTATGGGGCAGGGGGGTCCTTATAGGGCAGAGGAGTCTTTGTGGGGCAGGAAGGTCCCTCTGTAGGATTTATGGGGTGTGGGGGGGGTCCCTTTAGGACAGGGGCATGTCTATGGGGTCTTTTGGGGCAGAGAGGCCCCTATGGGGTTTTCTATGGGGCAGGGAGGTCTCTATAGGGCAGGGGGGTCTCTATGGGGCAGAGGAGCCTTTGTAGGGCAGAAGGGCGCCTCTGTAGGGTTTATGGGGCGGG
>VYZP01046705.1:16351-42836 GCA_013400635.1 Hypocryptadius cinnamomeus | reverse complement strand
CTAGGTCAGCCTTCACAAGGCATCACAGCAGCAGGGTGAGGTGGATGCTGTGCTGGAGCAGGGATGTGGATCCCTCACCCAGGAGTGGAGCACAGCAGGTTTCCTGCTCTTTGCTGCTCTAGCATTACTGGACAAGATTTTTTGGTAACAAAGCAGAAACAAATCTGGGTGGGATTTCCTGTTGTGGGCACACCGTAATGACCCCCCACACTGGGTACCCACAGCCCCTGGATGTTTTGGGGGCCAGGGGCAAAGGTAATGCCAAAGTGAGCTCCCATAATTGCTTCCTGAAGTGTGTGTTGCATGTACATCCTGCCACTATGAAATACTGAGTTGCATATCTTGTAACTGCTGGCTAATGAGTCTCTTGACCTCCCACTGTCATGCTAATGTGACTGCACACTTGGAACCTTCATGATCCAGTGAATTACTCCTTCTCTTAATACCCTTTTACAGATTGCTGCTATCTCTGCAATGGAGACTACCTATCTCATTAATTTGTAATTGTGCTGAAATATTGGAGCCTTGAAAGTGGCATGTGAACTGAAATACAAATTCAGTAGATGTGCTCCTGCCAAAAGGCTGTATAAAGTCAGTTAAGCTATATATTACTTTAGATAAGGAAATTATTTTCTATTTTGGGCTCTGATATTACTTAGATCCTTCTTTATATAACTTGAAGTAATGTAAGAGTGAGTGCAATGAGGATGTGGGGTTGCATATGTGAAATGCATAAACCCACACGCTGTAAAATCTACAGTACAAGAAGTCTCTCATGGCAGCAAATGGAAGAAATGCTCTTTCCTCTCATAGAGTTAGATACATGTGAAGATAGTCCCAGGTGAACTTTTCTCAAGAATTCTTGTTTTTTAATAACATGTGGCTTGTGAAACAAAGATCCAGTGCAGAGACTCTTACAAGCACAGGAAGCATTGACAGCTTTTCAGATGCATTAAATACCAATAGACATATGTAGGGACTGTACATAAAAGCACCTGAATATGTAATGCTATACTGCTTTAAAAAATCGTTTTGCAAGAATTCTCTGGGAAAACCCATGTGATATTTTTTATGGGTAAAACATGCAGTTTTGGGAATGAGACATAGAAGAGGGTGAATTGTATAGGAAGTCCAATTTTCATTGTGGTTTTGGGACACATGTAGTTCTGTTGTAGCAAGCACTAGCAGGTGATCTATCTTTGCTCAGTGCACATTTCTGAACAGCACTTTTCAAAGGAAATGAATGCTCATTTTTCCACTGTGCTGAGGTGGGGAGGCAAAAAACATCACCTGAACCAGGGTGGGAGAGCAGCTGCAGAGCAGGGTTTTGGCCAGGGGCTGCAGAGCCCTTGTACTGTCTAGTTCACACAGATTCTGGTGTGTTTAAATTTGGTTGTGGGTTTGGGGCTTTTTGTTTTAATAATAAACCCAGCAAGATACATTTTGTGAATAATGTAGTAGGTTATGACTGAATAAAACCCCACACCATCAGACTTGTGTGCCTATTCATCACTTTGGTTTAACTTTTAGCACTGAGTTTTTTTGGGTTTTTTTGTGGGGACAGAAAAGAATGGAAGACTTTAAGGTTTTTTTAATGGCATTAAACCATTTGTGTGTCAATGCATAAATTTGTGTTGTCAGGAGAACCAGAGCATGAGCTATCAGAACAAATAAAGGGGGATCATCTACTTATGTCTGAACATTTCCTTGTTTGGTTCCTCTCTTAAATGTTAGGAATAGTGTTCTTTCATCTCTTGCACACTTTTTTGGACATAGAGAAATCTGTCAACTTTCCCACAATGTTTTTAACAAGTCTGAAAATATTTAAAGTCAACCCTTGAAAATATTTTAAGGTATTTTACTTTTGTCTAAATTAAATCTGGCTTTTTTAAAATGAAAAGTAAATAAATTTTGTGCTGGGGAGAGCAAGTATCCCTTTACATTTTTGGCATTGCTCCTGAATTGCAGCGCTCCAAAAGTGAAGGATAAAAGAAATGTAGAGAATTAATGATGGAATAGTGTGTGTTGCCACCTACAGCAGGGCCAACTGTGACCATGTGCAGAACTTTCAAAGGAAAAAAAAATCAAAGCCTCCTCCAGCTTCAGTCTGATCCAGTATCCTTGAAGCAAACAGAAGAAAACTGGGATGGGCCCTTAAGCACATCAGATGTGATTGCATTCACAAAATCTCAGGCATGAGTGAGAACCACTTTAATGGCACATCTAATGTCCTCTCCATTTCAGAATGTTTCTTTTTAATTCTGTTAGTACCCATTAAAAGCAATCCAACAGGCAAATGTCCTTTTAGAGCAAACAGCTGATTAAACATGATGAGATTTTGCTCAGATGATGGTACATATCACTGTGGCAGTTGTTTGCTTGTGTTTGAAATTACAGTAAATAATCATAGTGGTATTTCCTACTGGATATAAAATAAAATCTATTGCCCCAGCATTACTTTTAGCAGAGCAAAAATGAATCCCAAATACAACGTTCTCCATAGCTTACAGTTATTTTCCCCCACTAACTGGTTGTTATTAATTATCCAGACATGTCTGTATTATGCTATTGAACTGTCCTTCCTCCTTCCTGGGATAAATCCACTTACACTGGTGGTTAATTGCTCACAGCACTGTGACTTTTATGCAGGAGGCATGAAGGTGGCTAATGCTGGAATTCCTGATGGCTGGCCTTGCTGCAGGGGGAAGGCTTGCAACTGGACAAGGCAAGAACAGCTTTTGAATATTTTAACCAGCAAGAACTTGTTCTGAATTCCAGTTTTACCTGCCTTTGCATGGAAACTAGTTAGTGTCTGGCAATGAGATATTGCAGAGGGCCTGCCATAGGCAAATCCATTTTTGCTGTACTAGGGCTTTAATGATTTCCTGGTGGATGTTATTCTGTTATTTAAAGCAGCTCTGTACATGACTAAGAAAGTGTCCATGGGTATGGACATGGACAGCACTGCTGAAGGACAGCACCAGGTTTCATCCCCAAGCAAGTTACTTTATGCAAACTGAGTCTCACAATGAATGGCATGGATCAAATGGCACACATTTCATACAGTTAAATTATAGAAAACTGCTTCTGAGGTTCCTAAGCTTCTGTGGCATTCACTTTCTCTGAAAAAATCCCTTTGCCCAGGATTTTCTCCTGGGAAGCTGAGAGGCCTCAGAGAAAAGGAAAACAATTCTTATCTCATTTGCTTCTCCTGTGTTGGGTTGCTTTGGAANTGCTTCTCCTGTGTTGTGCTCATGTGGAATGTGTTTGGAGATTGTTTACCCACAGGTGATTGTTCCATCGGATTCTGCTGTGAGTTGTTTTCACTCTTTGGCCAATCAGGGCCAAGCTGTGTCAGGACTCTGGAGAGAGCCAGGAGTTTTCATTATTATCTTTTTAGCATTCTGTAAGTATCCTTTCTGTATTATATAGTATAGTACTCTTTAATATAGTATCATAAAGTAATAAATTAGCCTTCTGAGAGCATGGAGTCAGATTCATCATTCCTGCCTTTGTCGGGACATTCCCGCCTTTGTTGGGACATTCCCAACAAATACAATAAGCTTCCTCTGAGCATTCAGTTAAATTTAGCTGTAAGCTGGATGGAGCAGGGGAGTAGAGGAGAAGGTTGCTTCTTGCTGCACTCTGTTGGGTGCAGTTCCTGAGCTGTGCCAGGCTCAGGCAGCCCAGCAGGATGGCAGCACTGATGGCTCTGTCTCTGCTCAGTGTTTGCAGTGGTGCTTTCTTTCATCTCCCCGAGTGCTCTGCCTTCACCAAGTTGGAAACAGCATCCCTGCCTTTGGCAGTTGTGTCTACACGAGTTTATTGAACTTGAGTCAAAGGCAGTGATGACACACTGGTGTCACTGCTTGACCTCAGCTGTGCGGTTGACTACCAGGCCAAGTAAAATCTCTGTGCTGCTGGTCTTTTATTGCTGTACATGAAGTGAATGGAGGGAAGAGTATTTCTTTATGGTCTGCAGATCAGTGGAAGTCTGATTTAAAGGTTGTCAGATTGATTTCAGGCTAGTGATAATGCTTTTTAATGTGAGATCTTGCTCTGCACAGCTGCTTTTCTGTTGATCTATGTTCAAATATCTGCCTGACTGTGAAAAATAACCATTTTTTTCCATTTTTCAGTGGTGCAGAAATCATTAACATCAGAGGCCCTGATTTAATGAAGTATTTTAATATAATGAAGTTCTAGAGGAACTTCAATGCATGCCAAAATGCTTTGCTGAATTAGGGCCTCCAGTCTCAGTTTTAGAAAAGTAAGGTGCTAAAGCAACTGGAGCAATGGAGAAGCTGGACTTCCTTTATGTCTTACTGAATTTTCTTGCTTGAAACAAGTGAGTTTTTGTACATCTGCTTATTAATTGGTACAGACTCTTTTTTCTGAGAGGCTGATGGCATGGAACAGCATGCATTGGAGAAGCAGTGAGGACTGGGTATTTGTTTCCAGTGCTTCTTGAAATCTGGCCACCTATTCAGGTGTCTTTTTGTCAGCATTGAGGTAAGAAGCAAATCTGGTTACCAGTGTTAAAAAAAATAGTGTACAGTTAGGGTAGAGTGAAACTTTTTGGAAGAAACTTCTGTAAAACACTACAATTAAATTTAAGCAGATGTCTAAAGGGTGTTTTGGTAGGATTAAGTTGCTTTTCAAAGCCATTTCTAAAGGCAGTTGCAAGTCCATATTCAGAGCAGGTAAAATGATAGTACATGGCTATTTGATCTGGATCCATAGAGTTAGAATAAATATATATAAGAGAAAATACCAGTAAATGCTCTTTAATACACAATTAAGAGAAAATGCTAGTAATACTGCTGATCTTTGACTTTGCCAGCTGTATTCTTTGAGCTTGTTCTTTTCAGGTGCCCTGATTTCAACTCTTCTGACCCAAGTGGGGAAGTCCACTCTTGCTGTTCCTGTGTGCACAGAATTGAGGAGCACTGTCTCCATCTGTGATGTTACTGGAGCTCCAGTAGGAAAGAACACACTTCACATATAATACACAATATAGAAGAAGGTTCAGACTGGGGCCAAACATTCTGTTCATAAGTTCCATGTCCTTCTGAAATGTCAGAAATACAGAGGGGAATCTTTGTCCTCTTTGTGCCTTCATGTGGTACAGGGAGGTGGTGGAGTCACTGTCCCTGGAGGTGTTTAGGAAAAGCCTGGATGTGGCACTGGCCTAGCTGACAAGGTGGTGTCAGGTTGTCCTGGATTGCCAAGCAAATTATATTCTATTTTTCATCTGTATGGCAGTTGTCTTCTGTTCAGTGGGCAGTTGTCCTTATCTCTTCCACAACCAATCCTCCCTCCAGGGGGATATCTGCTGATAACAGGCTACTGAATGTCACTGCATGACTGATAAGAGCTACAGCATCCCATTGGGAGATGTGAGCACAGAGGGAGGAGCCAGGCATTCCTACCTGGATATAATCTGAGATTCTGGAACACCAGCACAGCTTCTCCACTGGATTTCCCAGAGGAACAGCTGCCTCTTCTTCCACTGGATCTTCAGAGGAAGACTACACCCTTCTACAGGATCCCTGTTCCAGCAGAACCACACCTGACACTCCAGGAGGGCTGCAGCCACATTTCCAATTGGATTGCTACCAACACCCTGACCCACAGGGTGTCAGGTCATGTTCTGACTCTGTCAGTGTTGTTTTAGTTTACTGCATTGTTTATTTTATGTTTTTATTTTCTTCCCTAATAAAGAACTGTTATTCCTGCTCCCATATTTTTGCGTGAGAGCCCTTTAATTTAAAATGTATAACAATTCGGAGGGAGGGGGTTTACATTTTCCATTTTGGGGGAGGCTCCTGCCTTCCTTAGCAGACACCTGTCTTTCCAAACCCAGACACAGGTCACAGATTGGACTCTATGATCTCAAAGGTCTTTTCCAACCTAATTCATTCTGTGATTCTATGAAATGCAGGACCCCAACACTCTGATTTTTCTCTTCCTCTTTTGTGAATGCTCCTAGTACTTTTCAAAGACTCCTTGTAATAGAAAAAATAAAAACACCCTTAGCCCCTGCTTTCTGCTACAGCCCAAACTGATGTCAGAGGCAGTGGGAAGGGATGGACACTTTTAAACTGAAATGCTTAGCATTTCTGCTTAGCATATTCTTAGCATAGCTCTGTGTGTGTGTGTGCACTGCCAGGCTTAGGAGAGGCAATGCCTCCTGCTGTGTGAGGCCATGATGTGCTCTGCAGGGACCATGGCATTAATACCAGCATTTCAGTGAGCCAGAGGAATATTTCAGTCTTATCAATTCTCCAGAGCTGTGCAGGGAATGCTCAGTGGCACTGTGACATCAGTCATTAGGTGACTGCAGTAAAAATTAGGGGGCTCAGAATTAGGGGTCAAATGGGCAATGTGTGCCCCTGAGGACTGGCCAGGAGGGCCAGAGGTATCCTGGCAATGTTGGCCAGAGGGAAAGGGAGTTTTTCCTGGCCAGAACATGCAGGGTGCGAGCTGTAACTGCAAAGACTGCTTGCTGAGGCATTAGGATTAAAGTTTTTGCACAGTGGGAGACAGGCCAGGGCTGAAGCAAGATAAGGGCAGGAGTTTGTAGGCAGAGCAAAGTGGAATTCAGGGCTGTGGAGGGCAGGGAGGAGGGGGAGACCCTGCTGAGGAACAGAACTAGCTCTGCTTCAGATGCTCTAAGGAAAAGGGAAAAGGCTGAGCTGTGTGAAAGAAGGCCTGGTGTGTTGTAACGTCCCTTGGATGCAAAAGCAAGGGGACTTCTGACAAAAATTAATTGGCACAGCACTTTTCTTTTAGAGGTACACCATAAGAAAATGCTTAATATTCTGGTGGAATAGAGTTAGAGGTGTTTCTTTTCCTGTTTGCCAGAGGGACTTGGCAAAGATACAGAACCTGCCTCAGTTGCTCCTTGTTAGGCTCCTCCAAATACAACCAAGTTGCTTTTCGCAATTGTCAACAAATTTCATTTTTGGTTTTACATAATGCTTTTGTGCTGTTTATGTAAATAGTTATGTTTAAATATTTCTGGTCTAGGGGAGGTGGAGACTGACCTTAAAGAAATTAATTGGATTTTTTCCCCTTGTAGCTATTTCCAGAGCTTGACCATGCCTTCTGTTACAGTGAAAAATGCTCTTGTTACACCTCTGCCTCTCAACAGAGCAATTTAGAATGGGTAGCTAAAACGATAATTTTCCCTAGGAGTATTGGTGAGCATAACAAAAATCCAGGGGTGGCAGGTGTAGAAAAAGAGGAAAAAAGAGGGGCAGCCGTGCAGGGAGGAAGGCAGGAAGCTGCCAAGGTTCTTAAGAGCTGTGGCCCAACTTTAACTTTTACAGTGTGTATCTTTGGAAAGAAATGGGATGAGGTGTTTAACACCAGGGTATAGCACCCAGGAGGTTTGTAAAGAAGTATCTTTGAGGAATCTGATAAAACAGAGCAGCCTGGGTTTGCCTCACTCACTTCTTTTGGAGTTTTCAAAGGGTAAAAGGAAAGGTTTTTCCTGCAGCAGGGGAATCCCAGAGGGAATGGGCTGTTGAAACAATGTAAACTATAAACCTGCAAGCAGGAAGGCATGGGGTTTTTTAAACACTGTAGTGGTAAGTATGGATGAGATACTGCAGTACTACAAAAAATTGTTCTGCTGCAGAAAAATGACAACAAGATCTATGGGGAGACTGAAACACCATTTCCCTGGATTCTAGAAAAATGTCTAAAATGCCCAGAAAATGAGCCATAGAGTATTTGACAAGTCATGCAGATTAATTTGGAAGTTGAGTTCTTTCCCAAATGAAGAATTTTATTGTTGATCAGTAAACTTTACAGACATGATATTTTAATTTATCTCAGTGTATCTTTGTGCCCTAGATGAGGCTTAACTCAATTAATGAATTTGACTTCATCTTCAATATTCAATTCTGAATAACTTCATCTTCAAATAATGAATTGTTCACTCTGTGGCAGTGGCTCACTAGAAGCTGGTTGGCTGCACAAGCACAGCTCACAGGACAATCTGTGCCTTGAAAATCAGATATTAATTTCTTCACTAATAGATGATAACACCTTCAGAGCCCCTGTCCCTGCCATGTGTAGATCCTTAGATGCCACTGAGTAGTGGTACTTAAATTTTTACACCTCTTTTTGCTAGGGGAAAAAAACAAGTCCAAAAAATGAGATGAAAACCAACAAGGATTTAGCCCAAAGAACAAAATCCTTCTGCTCTTACAATAGGCCTGCAAAGTCTTATCTTGCTGGGGGTTGTCATAAAAATGGAGTTTTCTGATCTACTGTAGATTTTAATTGCTCTGAAAACAAATGTGGTGTGCCAGCTTGTAGACAGAGTATTCCATCAAAGTGCAAGCAAGCTCTATACTCAGCATATGGCTCAGCCACTGCCTCTGGGGGCTCACAGCCACCTGTGGCCACCTGCTTTCTCTCAGCAATATGCCACAGTACCTGGGGCTGCTAGTTTTGCTTTCAAAATAACTCATTTATGTTTGTTAGGCTCTTCTCCTAATTTTGTTAACACAGTTAGGGCAATTAAGTGGAAGGAAGAGCAAATGATTCATTAATAATGCCAGATACATGGCAGTCTGTAAACAGGATCAATTGCATATTTAACTGATGCAAATTGCTGGAGTTGAGTTAAATTCATCTCTACTAAAGTTACCTCTGACTTCCTTTTATCTCTGCTTAATGCATTTACAAGATTTTTATTTTTTTTTTTGCCTTTTATGAACAGAGTACCTTTGAGAAGAGCAGTTATTCTCCAAGCTGGTGCCTTTCTTGCCTGGGTAGCAATCCTGCCCCAGGAGTGTGCTGCATGAGACTGAGCCCTGCAGGTAATTCATGGCATTTTCCCTGCTGGACTCAAGCATGATCTGTGTAAGAGAGGGAAACTTTCCCTTCCATGGGCTGGCAGACCCTGAACATTGTTCACTTCCCTGTAAGATAAAGATTCCTATTAACTTGTTTCTTCAGCACTAGATGCTCTGGCTCTGAGTGTTAAATTATCTGTAGCTAATGACAGATGATTCTCATGTGTTTAGCAGAGCAGTTTGAAATCCAAATTTTATTTTCAGTCTGATCAGGGGGTTTCAGGTGCTGGAGTCATAGCCAACTAGTTAGGTCTGAAGACATCTTTCAAATAGACAAGAGGGACTTTCTAACCACAGAAGTGAGAGCTTACCTTCATTTTTGCTCAGATTTGGGAAGGAAGCTGCAGCTTTTGCAGACTCTTGTGCTCTTGGTGATGGGGATGGTGCCCCAAGATCCTGCCTGCTGTTTACACCAGCTGCTGTGCCATGGTGTGTGAACTCCTGCTGCAGAATTCCTTGTTTTCTCAAGCAGAGACAGGGAAGATGTTTAAATTCTCTGAACTGGAGCACCTGTCTCTGCAAGGATACTGCCTTACATGATCCAGGTTCTGCATTTTCCAGTTTTCTCCCTAAGTGAATGGGACTGGATCAGGATCTCACACTGATGGGTGCTCAGCTGCTGGGATTAAGATTTTACCTGTTTATCCCTTGAGCACAACTCAGACGGGGGACGTGAGAGATGAGTAATGTGATGGTTGACTCTCACAATTAAAAGGCAAATATTATAGATATGTTAAGAGAAGTTTTATAGATTTATAGTTATGTTTTACCCCCCTCCTTGTGTTGTTCTCAGGGGGTGACCTGGGTAGTTGGGGAATTTTAGAGGGTGGGGTGGTTACTATGGCAGCACCTGACCTGCAATCAAGATTTAAGGAAGTAAACTCCATCACTGGACAGTGAAGAAGGAGTCAATGGACAGAACTTTGGGGGACCTAAAGAGTTAAAAGGTGAAACCTCCATTGTGTGGGTGAGCACACAGTGGGAAAGATCCTCTGCTCCCAGCATGGTAATATTTTCTCTAGTCAGTCTTCTGTTGTATTTTTTGAAAAGGTTTTAATAAACCTTTTACATTTTTTGGAAGTGAGTAGCATTTCTCACAGGGACACCGCATGGCAGTTCTTCCTCTGGCACCACCTTTCCATTCAGGGTGGTAGACAGAGGGATCCTGAGAACCACCTGATCCACCAGCATCTGCTCCCTGCACTGGCTGCCTTCCTGGCTTTTGGTTTTTCCATTTTCCTTGTGGAATGTGCACAGACATGAGCTGTCAGGGCTGTAAGTGAGCTCTCAGGCTTTGCCTGCCCCAAGCAGCCTGGCTGGGTGCAGCCCCAGACTGGGTTTGGGGCTCAGGGACACCTCACTGGGAGGAGCAGACACTCTCCTGTCCCAGGGCACCCACAGAGCCTCCCCAGGGACCCCTCCCAGCCCAGCACCTCTGCTCTGGGATGCTGATTGCCAGTCCCCCCAGCCTCACAGGTGGACATCAGGCCTGTGCTGGAGCCTGGCTCTGGTTCTTTTGCCCCTGGCTGGACACTCTGAATGGATCCTAGACCTGGTTCACAGCTTGCTGTGTCCACAGCTGAGGATTGAGAGGAGGGATGTGTGCTGATGTCTTTGCAAACAAGTGGAAGGGTGAAGGGATGGGTGTTAACATTTTGAAATGGATCTCAATGTCTCTACTCACTTTGGGCACTGGGTTTGTTGCAGAGCCCAGACAGCTCAGCTCTTGAGAGAGACAAGGGTCTGCACAAGGCTGCACTTCTGAACTTTGGGGTAAAACAGCAGGTTCAGGGTGGGGCATGTGGCAGGCAGTTTGGGAAGGCTGTGCCTTCCTAGTGCCTCAGCAGTGGGGAAAGGAGGGGGACAACCTGTGGCTGGGAGTTTGGGATAAAAGGAGGCTGTGCACCAAAACCCCGAGAGAGAAAAGCCCACGGGTGTGTGCCCCAGGGGACTTTTCCCCTTTATTTGAATAAAGGACTCCACTGTCTCCTTTTTGGACATAAACCTCTGGTGTTTGTGGACTTTCCTGACACGCTCATCTGTAGCAGGTTTTCCCTCTGGCATCAGGACAGGCTGTGTCTGTTGGCAAAGCCCTGCTGCATTTATTGTTGCTGTGTTCCCAGAACTGTAAAACACTCATGAAAAGAAAAGAGGCTATTGAGTGAAGTTTGTCCTTTCCCTTTGCTTTATTTCCTTTTCTCCATGCACCTACCATCTTCATCTTTAGAAAATTGCCTACTTATCTCCAAAACATAGTTGCATTCTTTGCTGAATGTCCCTCTTCAGGAACTTATTCTACATAGAAATTACCCTGTACAGGAAATAATTTACCTTTAACTGTCTTCTTCTTACTTCTGAATTGTTTTCTTGTGGGCTTTTTTTCCCCCCAGCTCTTAAAACAATGAGGCTGGAAATTGCTGACACCCAATAGCTTTAACAAACTGAGTGTCAGCCTGATATGCTCAAAACCATCTGCTTCTTGGATGGATAATTCTGGCCAGGGTTATTTCCAGCTGCAATGGATCTGCAGCCCTGGATTCTGCTGGGGAAATCAAGGGCAGGGAGTTTAAATTCTTGTGCAATAATACCACAGTACCTTTTTGAAGATAGCACCAAAATGGTCAGCCTGATTGGAAAGGCTCAGACTGGAGTTTGGAGTTCACAGAATTCACAGATTCACTGGGTTGGAAGAGACCTTCAAGATCATCGAGTCCAACCCAGCCCAAACACCTCAACTCAACCCTGGCACCCAGTGCCACATCCAGGCTTTGTTAAACACACCCAGGGATGGTGACTCCACCACCTCCCCAGGCAGAACATTCCAGAACTTTATCACCCTTTCTGTAAAAAACTTATTCCTAATACCCAGCCTGTATTTCCCTTGGCACAGCTTGAGACTGTGTCCTCTGGTTCTGTCAGGCAGGATATTAGGAAGAAGTTTTTTACAGAAAGGGTGAGAAAGTTCTGAAATGGTCTGCCTGGGTGGGTGGTGGAGTCACCATCCCTGGATGGCTTTTGTTTTCATAGTTTTGTTTGGTTTTTTTCCTGGTGAAATACAGATTTAATTTTTTTTAATGCTAATCCAAATAGATTAATTTGTGATATTAAAAATCAAAGGCATTGGAGGAGGCTACAATACTTTTATTTCTAGAGCATTGCTGTTATGAAGACCAAACTTTCAGGTAGCTGTCTGTTAAAGGATTTTGCCTTTCCTAATGCAGCTTTTATTGGAGAGGGACCCTCCATAAATAGCAGTCCTGAGTGAGCTGTGGTTGCCATGGCTGACATGGACAGGTGGGGCTGAAGCCTCTGAAATCAGCATGAGTGCCCAGGTTTCTTAGTGTCACACTCTGACACTTCACCAGAGGCATGTAGGGCTGCACCACTGCAAGCTCACTGTCTTAATTGCATTGCAACACTTTTGACAG
The DNA here is from genome assembly GCA_013400635.1 of Hypocryptadius cinnamomeus. NCBI lineage: Eukaryota > Metazoa > Chordata > Aves > Passeriformes > Zosteropidae > Hypocryptadius > Hypocryptadius cinnamomeus. Next base: position 30,535 of record VYZP01046705.1, on the reverse strand, counting down.
GCTTGTATAAAAACAGGGGAGAACTCTAGGATATTATTAGAGAATAAAAACCCATCTTCCCAGACAGCTTGTCCTGCTTTGGAGGAAATGCAGTAGAAAGCTCAGTCAAGCAGAGAGAGAAATTTGGGAGGAAATGTGATAGCAGTTAAGAACTATGTATTTGTACACTATGTCAGGTGAATAGTTAATAATAGCTAGTGAATAGTTAAGGAGCAGCTATTAATTTTGTTCTGCTCCCCAAACCTACCATCATTACTGCTTTGAAGATAAGATGGCAGCCTATGGGCTCTGTAATGCTTGAAACTCCAATGTATGACTGCTTTCTAAACACAAATGCTCTTCCTAATACCTTTTGATGTTTCATCATTTCTATAATGTGGATTCTGAGAGAAAAAAAAGTTCAAATTTGGATTCCCAGTTGGATTTGTTTTAGCCCTTCTTCACTGAGTTACTTCATTTCCCTTCTTAGCTCAGCTTCCAGGTGGGAGTGTGAAAGGGCTGCTCAAACCAGGCCCAAGAATCTGGATTAGGGCAAAATGATTGAGATGATTTTCTCTTCTGAGTGTATCATAAATGGGAGGTGGCAGGGGCTGTTTTTGAAGGGGATGTCATCTAATTCAAAGCAATGAAAGAGTGGTGGGGGCTTGGACGGGGAAGCTAATCATTAGGGACCGGGAGCTCAGGAGGGTCAGGTATGGGTGGGGGCTCTGTGCAGAAGGCAGAGCCTTGTTATTCATGTTGGCCAACAAGCACAGAATGAAATGTGGTGGTTTTCGTCGGGAAAATGTAGGTTAAGTCTTTAAATCAGACTTTGAATGTGTTTTGTCCAGCAGCCAGGCAGTAACACGCTGTAATGTGGAACTGCAAGGTGGCTGCTGCTGCTCTGCTCCCATAACAGAGAGGATGGCAGTGCCAAGTGCAGTTCTGAAAGCATTTACCTTCACTGGGCTCTCAGCTAAACTCAAAGATGTGCATGGAAATACAACACTGAGTGGAACTTCCACACTAGTGCAAAACCAGAATATCTAGTAATCTGTTTATTTAACATATAATGGGGTTTTCCATCCATGTAGGGTGCCCTCCTGATGATTGGTGCACCAGAATTATTTGTGTTGCCTCAGTTGCAACTGTAGAAAGTTAATTTAAAACAGAAAAAAAAAAGAATGGGAGGTTTGCAATATGTTAGTGCCAGAAGGAGAGAAACCAGAATGGCAGTGTGGATGATCTGTGCATTAGCAGGCCACCACAATCCACAATCCTGGCACATCCACCTGCAGCTTCTCAGGACACCTGATCTGAAAAACAAGGGACAGCCTGCACAGGGAGCAGCCCACAGATGGGCAAGACCAGAAAACACTCTTTCAGATACTGGGAGAAGGAGATAAAGCGTAGTAAATCCTAATGATGCAGAAAGGTGAGACAGGGTGGGTGAACGCTACTCATGGCTGCCCTACCTGCACTCAGGAATTTTAATGCTTGTGACAAAATTTCTGCATTAGGGNATAATATATAATATTATAACAGTGTGTATATAAAAATATAACAGTGTGATAATGAGCTCTGCCTTGCACAGGGACTCACTGCCTGACACCATCTGCATTAGAAAAGTGAGGAGGGCCAGTAACAGCCAGAAGCTTATGACCATTTTCAATATAGATAAATTACAGGAGGAAATATATGTTTGAGTAAGTTTGTGCTTGGCCCTTGTTTGAGTCCAGAAACAGGACAGCAGCAAGGTAATTTTGAATGCTTTTTATACATCTGTGATGGGGTAGGGCAAGGACACTGCCAGAGCTCAGGAGCAGAGGTACCACCAGGGCTTGCTGGGAACAATTTAGGAAAGGTCCCTGGGGTTAAATTCAGACCTCCTGCAGCTTCTGTTTTCAGCAGATCAGGCTGGTACCCGAGAACAATAGGGAAGTTATAGAACCCTGAACCTTTTTTTTTCTTTCTTTCTCTGGAGCCAAGGTCAGGTAACTTGCTGCCACCAATAAGAACAGGGAATATTGGTCACTGGTGGCAGTCACTGCCATCCTACTCAAACACTGTGTAAATGTCAGGTTTCAGCATTATAGAAAGTCAAAACTGGCTGCACAAACTCAATTGTCTGTAGGTAATCTGTGCCCTGGTCTCTGCCTATATGAATTATGAAAAGGAACATTAAAATATAGTGAGGATTCAACAAATGTTCAAAAAGACAAGAGAGCATTAGCACTTTCCTCCTAATTTCAGAGGAGTGCTTTCCCTAACAAGCTTTTCATTGTCAGCAAACTTCTCCTCAGGATACAATGTCAGAATGTTGAAGTTCAGTGCATGAGTTTATTTGATTTAAAATAAAGGATTTCTCTTTAATTTATAATTTATAATTTATTTTATTTTAAAATGAGTCCTAATCCAGAAATTTCTGTGCTCTCTCATCGAAAGTTGGCCTATGTGTTTCTTGAGGTAGTGACATAAGAATATTTCTTCAGTGCTTGTAAGCAAAATGCAAGGAATGGCTAATTGCAGTGTTTTCATCTTGTTGTTTGAATTGAAAGAAAGAGTGGTTTGGGAGTTGTGTCTGTCACTCTGCCCTCTAACCAGTGTCTCTTTGTTTTCTCTTTTCTTAACTTTTTTCTATCTCCCTGAATGCTTTAGACACTTCAGAAGCAGGGTAATATCACAGCGGGGTAGTTAGAGGTTGTAGTCTTAATTCATTCCCCCCCATGACAAGCTAAAATGTCTTCAAAAAAAAAGTGTATTTACTTTTGAGGGAAAGGACAATCACCAAAAATTTGAATGGCTGCTTTGGAAGTGCAGGCAATTGTGGTTGAAACTGGATGTCTTACCTGGGTGAGATGAATCTAGTCATCCTTGCATTTCTGAGACAAGGGCTCACTGCCCATTTGCCTCTAAAGATCCTGGATTTTGTGCAGTCTCATAGGACATGAGAAAGGACTGTTCTTATGGCCACTAAATAATTAAGAACAAAACTGTACAAAATGTTGAATATATTTTTCCATCTCTTGTTTCTGGATCATGCACTTGCAGCACTTGCTGCAAAATTTTTACAATGTGCCAACAGAAACTCTGCTATGTCCTTTTTTTTTTATTTGTATGGATGAGTTATCAGTATTCCTCATAGCAAAAGCCTCACAAACAGCAGTGGCCCTGGGGAAACAGAACCCCTGTGAGCTGAACCTTGGGCACATGCAGAGGTGCTCTGCCGAAGGGAAAGTTACATGAATGTCTGCTCCAGGTGAGGATTTGGTCTTTAGTACTTATAGTTCAGTATGTTTTCTGGTGTACATGATCAAGTAAACTGATGGAGGAGAAAGCAAACTGGATTGGGGTGTGGTGACTTTTGTGGGGCTTTGTTTCCTTTTTTAATTTTGCCCATTGGGTTTCTTCCCATTCCTGTTTGAGGCATGTAAAACAGCACTGGTTTAACAGCCTCACCTGAAGGGTTGTAACTCTGGGAGCAGGTCAGACTGCAGAATTTCCCAATCTCAGTTGTTATTTAGGAGGAACACCTCAGCTCTGAAAGTCCACTGTAGACACAACAGCGTGTCTCAGTTGGCAACTTGGCATCATTAACCGTAAAGTATAACACTGGGCTTGGTGTGACAGTTTTAATCAACTTCTCCCTCAAGGTCACCCTTGGCTTCTGAGTTATGGGAGTCCCAAAACCTGTTGTGATTTATTTTGATGAAGATAAGTCAGTCCATGTTTTCTGACAGTTTGGCTGTTCTGTGATCTGTAACTACATTGCTTCTAGTACTGAAAATACGCTCAGGACAAATACATGTGGATGGACAGCTCAAATAATAGCAATCCATCTTAGCAAATGGCATTAGTTCTCTTATTGCTTCTTTCAGCTGACTTGTCCCTTCATAAAAGGAGAGGCTCATTACTCCCACAGGAGGTTCAGAAACCCCACTTTTTTTTCAGAAAACCCATTAGCTTTCTGGTATAGCACTTAGATGGTCTGGGAAGTGACAAAGGGAATTGTAAAGATTTTTGGGCATGTTGAGTCAGAGTGAGGAGGAGGAGCTGAGTGTCTGACCTTGCTCTAGCCACTCAGCCTGAGTGCTACGAAATTCAAACCCATTTATATCTGCTCCTGTCCCTTGTGTTCCCATTTCCATATGCACATGTGGCAGGGATCAGGAGGATGCCTCACGAGGTCAGTGTGACTGCCTTAGGAATGGCACTTGGCTTCTATCAAAATGATTACCAAGTAGCTGCTGTTAAAGGATCTGAGTGGATGCTGTGGTGCTAACCTTTGGTGAGTTATGTGTGGATTATAACTGGGAGATAAGGATGAAACTGAAGTTTACCCTGCTGCAGTTTTGATGTAGCTGAATATCAGGGTTGTGCCTGTTTGGATACCCAGCATGCTTAATGATGGTGGGTGCCCTGGGTGGCCTGGGAATTCTGGAGCTAATCTGTGCAGAGAGGACTGGCTGGGCTGCCCACAGACAGGGTGACTGACCAACCTCCCAGGCAGCCTTCAGCAAAGCAGCACACAGGAGATCTGCAGACAGGGCTTTTGGGCAGCCCTGTGGGCTCTCCCAGCAGGCTCCTGCTGTGCACAAACTGGTAGCTGCTGCTTGTATGCTGGGATAACTTCCCGGGCAGAAAATCCAGGAGCTCTTCAAGGCTCTTCTCCCTTTTGGCACCTGCTGTAGACAGAGGTGTTGACCAAACTGTACAGAGGTAACTTTAAATATTCACACAAAACTGCTCAGTAGGAGTGGTCTTGCAGAACAGTCTTTGTTCATGGTCAAGAGAGTTACGAGATGGTTTGTACATAATTTAGGGTGATGAGTGGGTATGGATTGTGCCTGTGCTGGAGTAGTGGTGCAGGTGTGCTAGTGGGATGTAAGAGTTCTCCAGAATGCTTCAGGGAGCCTTATGTCATTTGCCTGAGGGCATCTTTGCAAGGACACTTGCAGTGGAGGCACCCATGAGTACTGGACTGCAGCTGACCATCCTGTTCAAGAGGTTTCAATCTCTAAAGAAGCATTACCCAACACAAACCATACCAATAAATTCAGTATTCAGCAAGCACTCATGTCTGTCTGTGCAACAGCATCCATTCAGCACAAGTGGGATGGTTCCATTGTGTTGTTGCCAGTGTCATCATCCCTTTATTGATTCTTCCTCAAAGAGCTGGAAGAAAGCCTTGATGTGTTAGTGAGCAATGTTAGTAATTGGGAAAAGTGGTAAGTGCCAAGTTTCCCAAAACACAGATCCATGTTGGCTGGCACATCTTTTTGGCCAGGATTGTTTCCAAGCCAACAGCAGAGTGGGCACTAGTCCTGGGGAGAGGAAGTTGCAAGAGGCAGAAAGTCTGGCCAAGATGCAAGTGCTTCTATGGCTACACCTGAAAAACATCTGAAAAACACACAAGCTCTTCAGTGACAGCCACCTGGGTAACTAGGTTGGTACTCAGTACAAAGTCTGGGTTACAGTTAAAAAAAGAACTGGGATGTATGCTCTCTGCACTGCATTTCCTTACAATAAGCCCTTTATTTATAAAACAATTTCAGCTAACATTACCTGGTGACTCAGATGGTGCTTCAGGATCTGAATGAAGTCAACAGCTTGTCTGTGCCTGTTTGTCAGTGGATGAGTGCAGGCTATTTGCTGTAAGAAGTTGAGATTGAAAGAACAGAGGTGTCGCAGGCAGACTGCCATCTTTCTCCCATTATCTATATTCACTAAAGCTAAAAATATGTGTTGTTGCTTTCAGTTCTAATATTTGGTATATTCAGTGCTTCATGAACCAGCCAGACAAAGTGCTGCTTTATTGAAAGTAGCAAAAACCCACTTCAGATAAAGTGCAGCTTAAAAAGATTGCCTCTGCCTTAGCATTGGCCATCATGTCTCCCACATTTACCAAAATTCTTCACATTAGAAGATTAAAACTTAAGCAGAGTGTGACCTTTTATAGACATGTTTCTGCTTATTACTCCCACTGAGCTCATCATTCCAAGAGCTTTTCTGTTGATTGCTATGAAAGGGGTCTTCTGAGGCTCTGCTCTTCTGCCTGGACCCTTTAATGAAGGTATTTCATCTTTTTTCTGAACTCCTACACACAAATAAAAAGCAATAGAATTTGTAGTTTTAAGTAACAGGCGTGGGCCAAACAGTCTTACTTTTACAGACAAAATTACTGCCTTTGTAGGGAAAGGAAAAGATTTTAAATTTTTAAGGTTTTTTTCCAGGCTGGTTTACAGACTGCAACATTGAGAAGCGTTTGCTACTGGTTCTGTAAAGTGGATTGCAAAGAGCAACCTCACCTTTGTTGCTGCATGGCTGGACCAAATCGTTTGGAAAACAGCTGTGCAGGCTCTCAAGAGTGGTCTTTGCCCATTTTTGGGTGCTCCTCCCTGCTCCATTCAGCTGGGCAGTCACTGTCCCAATGGCCAGTGGCTGCTTTGTGGGTGCTTGCCTGTCCCAGCCCTCACTGTGGGTGTTTGCTGCTCTCACTGCAGACCCAGTGTTTATTGTAGATGGGGGAGGTCCCTGAGGAGGATGGTTTTGGGCTGTTGCCCCTGGGGACAACCAGCTGGGGCAGTGAAAGGCATTTTCTGCTTTTTTTGCAGAAGTGGAAGCTGGAAATGCAGCCCTCTGTTCTCACAGACAGTGATGGATTAGATTGGTGTGAATGTATACAGAAGTCTCTTGGCAACCCAAAAACGAGCACTTCTAACACTTCTTTTCCTGAATAGTCTTTCTCTAGGCAATATTTTATTGTCCAACTTTTAATAAAGTCTTGTGAAGTAGCAGTAAAGCAGAATGTGAAGGTATTACCTTCACCAGGATATCAAATATGTAAGAAGCAAATTGCAGCCAGCCCAATACTTCAGTTTGACAGTGAAGCTGTATTGTAACAATACATGCATGTGGACCATTCACAGATGGTATTGTAGCTGTAAATTAAACTACATTAAATCTTCAAGCATCCAGTGGGAGATTTTTCCCATCTCCTCTCTCCTCAATATGCAGAGGAGTTTGGTCCAATTAATTTTTCCAGCACAAGAATTATGAAGGATCCTACCACTGCTTTTTAAATAGATTTCACTAGGGGTTAGAGCTTCAGGATACAGTGTCCTGAAGAGTCCCTCTGGCAATATCTGGAAAGAAACATCAGTGTCACGTTCTTTCTATTTTTAATGCACTTCACTATGGAAACAGTTCTATGCTTCTCTGCTGTCTGTCCATCTCCCTAGTAATTTTCAACTGTTAGATGACATAAATCAAATGTGACAGAGGTAGAGGTTTTAAAAGATAATTAGCTTCCTGCAGTTTTTGTGCAAGTTACTGTCTGGATAGAGATGAAATTCTACTTTATATCTTTATAAACTTAGTCTGCAGAGTATGTTGAACCTTTGGTGGAGAATTTAATGGATTTACAAAGAAAGGAATTTAATTTACATTCCATGCTCTAAATATGGGTGATACTGGAGCTGGAGCAAGTAAAGCTGTTTCTGTAATACCCAACACTTGCTGAACTGTGTGCTTGCGCTGAAGGCTCTTGAACCTGGGCAGAAAAAGCACAGCAACTTTGTTCTTGGTCAGTGCTAAAAGACACTGACAGAGCTTTGGGTTTAAGGGATTACTTTTGACTGAAGGTACTTTAGGTACTTTTGCTGTACCTAAACTTGTTTTTGTGATCTCAGTGTGGCCAGGAGTTCTGCTGGTCAGTATGCCTGGGGGTTTTGGGGCAGAGAGGCCAATTTTGTGTATTTTGTTGTTGTATTTAGGGGTGTAAGCCGGTGGATCACTGCAGTGTTGTTGGATCATGTGCTGTACACCTGTGCTCATACCAATTTTTATTCCCTAATGTACCTCATGCCCACTGCTTTGTTTTGCACCCTGTCTGAGGCAGAACAAGCTGCTTTTTGGGCTTTTTACAATTAAAGTCCCTGTTCACTCACCCACCCACAATTTTGACCTCAGCCCCTGCCCCAAGAAAATGGATTTCCTGCCCAAATTCTCCTCCAGACTGTGGCTACATCCAAGTGTAAACTGTGGGATGACTTTCTGATCTTCTAACACTAACATTTTTTATCATTATTTTATGAATTTTTAATGATTTGTTAGCCTAACTGCTATTTTGAATGCTGTTAAACCAATTTTTAAAACACCAGGGTTGCAACAAAGTCTTAAATTGGCTACTTTTACAAGCAGCACCTGGATTTTCATTTTCTGTGAATGCTTTGCCTGTCTTTTGTACACACCTGAGAAGAAGAAATCGTAACAGATAAAAAATCCAGTTCTCATATTCAACTTTCTTTACAGCACAGGCATAAAGAAATGCTCACTGATGAGAAGGAACAGGCTCAAAGAGAGCTTGGGGAGCAGTTTTCATGACAGATAAGTCCTGTGGAGCATGTTCAGCACTGGGAAATCATTAAGGCAAAGTGTGGCAGGGCTCAATGTCTTAGAGACCAATGGCAGCAGAATAATGTAACATTTCTGGCTGCAGCAGGCAAATCAAATGTGCAGAGAATGCTGACACAGAACTGGCACAACTGCTGTGAAGGAGGTCATTGAGTAGTTTAGGGTGGTTAATTTAGGGTTTGTGCTTGTAAATGGAAATTGGCAAGAAATAAAAGGCTAAAATTATTTGTTTGACATGATAAGATGAGAAGGATCGTGTTCCCTACATGTTCCAGCTACTTTTTCTCCTATATTTCTCATTTCCAGCTAGACTGCCATCCCAGCAGTATGATGGAGAAGAACTGGAAGGAATAAGACACTTTTATGGGGTGGGGGGAAGTGATAATGTAAAGGAAGTACAATCAACTAACAGGTGATGTTTCTGGCACTCCTTTCTCTGACAAACACTTCCCAAACTCCTGCTGCACTGTCTGCCTCAAGCAGGGAAGTATTTGATTGCAGATTTCAGGGAGGTGGGTAGCAAAGGACCCTTTGGCTTTGAAGCCAGAGGGCTTTTTTTTTTTTTTTTTTTCCTGAAAAAAAAAAGAGAAGGTTTTTGAAGGGTTTTTTCCCCTGGGGCTGTGTTTGTGAGCAGTGCTGCAGAGCTGTGCTGAGCCTGTTGGAGGGGAGAGCAGCCCAGTCCAGCTTTAGGAAGTGGGTACCTCTCACAAAGATAATTTTTAGCTTTGTGCCACAGGGGCAGCATTTGTCCAGTGTGGTGGAAGTGTCTGAGAAGTTCAGAGCTTCTCTTGCTGCCTTCATGCCTGCTCTTCCACAGGGCAGGTTGTCTCAAACTGCAGTGTGCTCCTGGGTGGGCTGCTGACAAATTTTATTTGCTCTGAAAATAGCTCTCAATGGGTTTTGTGGGGAGGAAGAGAGATGGTTCTCTGCTGGTCTTCTCCAGCACTATTCAGAATGTTAAATTGCTCTGTGGCACGAGCAGAGCTGGATCTGATGCTGGAAGACACAGCAGAGATGGCTCAGGATGTGAGATTAATTATCCTTTAATTCATAAGACTGGTTGTGGTAACCTTTTGATCTTTGTGCTCTCAGTTCCCCTGAAAAATTATGTCTCAGAAGTTCTAGTGTAGGCCTTGCTATGGGAAAATGGAACAGCAGTGCATGCAGGAACATAAAGCAGCAAGGGAGCAAAGGAGGTTGTCTGTCTTGTGATTGAAGATGGAGCTTCTAAAGAAACAAGTAGAAAACCCAGTCAGCTGTCTCCAAATACAAAATATGTGGAAAGATGGGGAGAAAGGCCTTAAGCTGCTGTTGGGATATGGCTGCTCAAGGTAGGGTGTCCACCAGATTTACAAAGGGGCTCCAGGTCTCTGCACCTCCCCAAGATCTGCTTATAGAAATTAGCATGAAGAAATGTTAAAGATTCCTTCAGGTAAAAACAGCTTTTTGCGGGTTTTTTTGTTTGTTTGTATTTCTGGGTTGGATTTAGGTGTTGTTTTTTTTCTGAGATTTGGTTATTTGGGGTTTTTTGGTTGGTGTGGTTGGTTTAGGGTTTTTTTGTGGTTTTTTTGTTTTGTTTTGTTTTGTTTTTTGGGTTTTTTTGGTTTTTTTTTTTTTGGTTTTTTTTTTTTTTTTTTTTTTTTTTAATCTTCCTGCCTTCTGAAATAAAACTGTCTGGAGCTTCAAGGAGTTTTGTTTGCTGCTTCTGGTGGGATCTTTTTAGTTGCCACTAGAAGCTGTTTATGGACCTGTGTCACCTGCCCCTGGTGAGTTTATCTCAGTCATGAGATAAGGGTAAGCATAGAACTTCATAGGTTCTCTGCTTTATGTTACAATATTTTAGGAGTAAACATAATGAGAATGCTTTTAAAATTGGGTAAATTAATTTATTTTAAAGTTCCAGAGAGGACCCAGGCCTTGATCCTGCAATGTAATTCACCCCTGAAGAGCTCATGGCAGCATTAGGATTAAAAATTGTTATTGGGAAGGTGTCTTCAAAAAATCTCAATGTTGATTGGATAGCTCTTTAAAATAATTGGTTGGATATTAATTTCTGTGGCTCACTGCAATTATTTTAATTATGGGGAACTCATTAGGCACTAATGTAAATATTAGAACCCCTTCTGTAACACTCCCTGTAATTTAATGCTAATTCACAGGACCATTATTAAACTGTTAATAGCCAGGGATGGAATCCATTCAAGTACATCACACCTCACACAACCAGTAGAGCCTTGCAGCTGGGGAAGAACGTGTGTTACAGTCCACACACCCTCTGAACACACAGCCACGAGCTGCTGGCAGCCTTCCCATCACAAATTAGAGGAGACTCAGAGCAAACTCTCACAGGGCTCTTGGTGTATTGGCTGACCTGGCCTGGGCAGTCCTCATGACCACCATGAATGCTGGTTCTGTGGCTGAATTACTGCATAACTTTGTATCTCATGTCATCTGCTTGGAAACCCAGACGATTGCATCTCCTACATAATTTTAAATCCAGCAAAGGCAGTTTCCCAACCTTGTGTTTATTTTGTATCCATGCACTTTAGATTTCCTTGGCACGGGGGTTGCTAATAGTTCTGTTCACATCCACAGCTTGCAGTTGTCTGATTCAGCCTGTAGTCATTTGATAACGCTGGTGCAAGAGGGGATGACCTAGTTGTTTTTCATGCAATATTCACATCTGTTATTTTGTTAGTCAAGGGGGCAAAAAGGTAAAAATTTAGTCAGTTTGAAATAACTGGGTGAGGGACAATAAATTCCAGGCTGTGGGAAATGCTCTATTTTAATATAGATCTTTATATTCTGAAGTGACAAAAGCACAACCCGAAATAAGCACTGACATGAGATCTGGCTGGAATTTAGGTGCTTAAATTGCTGCTCTGAAGAAGTCTGCATAGGACCTCTGGAAGGGATTTAAATATAAGAATCTTGGCCACCTGGAATTATGCTGGTCCCTTGGCAGGCCTGGAGAGATGCACCCAAATCCCCTCAGGATGGGGACTGTGGGTGCCTGTCCCCATCCCTGCCCTGTGGAGCTCAGGGGAGAAGAGCTGGGCTGCTGGAGAGAGGCCACTCCCAGCCTTCCTGTGGCTCCTGCTTCTACAATTTGCTGAATTCACCTGCCTCACCTGCCTGAGAGTGTGGATTCATATCCCTGTTGTCCTGCAGGGTGCTGAAGCCACGAGGCAGCTGGTAGTTTGGGCAGGAGGAATGCCCACATCTCCTCAGCGAAGGGTTTGGGAAGGGTGGTCTAGATGTGTGAAAAGAAGGGGAGCAAATGCCTGGAAGGTTAGGAATGTGGGCTCCAGGAATCAATTCAGGGTAATGTTTATATGTTGGAACCCTGGTTACTGAGAATTTCGGACTTTCTGTGCTGCCAGGCACTGACCCCCAAGAGAACACTGCATTGACCTGAGACCATGGAGAAGCTTCCAAAATGGAATGATGGAACTGGGATTGTGGGTGTGGAGTTTGAATAGAAGTGTGTAATATCACAGGGTGGAAAACTTAGAGTTTAAGGTTTTAGAATACAGTAATATATATAAAGCAAGATGGAGGTTTTAGGGTGGAGGCTGCTCCTTCTTCTTCACCTTCTTTTCCCCTTTCTTTTCCACCTTCTTCTCCATGGGTTTGGGTGGTTTTGTGTGATTGGATAGAAAAGTTCACATTGCAGGGCATGGGTGGTTGGTTATTGGGTTAAAAGTAAAAATAATTCAGGTGTCATTTCTTAATTGGACAGTTTGTCCTTAAAAGGCCTTGTAGAGAGAGATAGAGCTCCATTTTTAGTTTGTTAGAGAGCAGTGCTGTAGAACTCAGGGTTTGTGAGACTGTGACAGAGATAAGAACTGATAAACATCTGAGTCCAAACAAGAAATACCATCTCACACATTTAATCCTGACCCTGGCAGAAAAAAGAAGCAGAAGAATTGGCATATATATTCTCTGAAATGATTTTGTTAAAATCCGTGTTACCATCATCCCCCTGATCCCCAGAGTTCCTCGAGCTGCCATCCAGGAGGAGCACACGAGGGGTGGAACCTCCTTGCTCCTGTTTATAAAGGAGCAAGGAAAGCAGCACCTTCCCACCCTCCAGAGACAGCTGGGCCATGGGCTCCCAGTGCAGAGGTTCCAACACACTCTGGACATTTCCCTGCTCTGTGAGCTGAATCAGTGAATATCCAATATGCTGGTGCCAGGCAGCCCTTCCCTGGGGCTGGGAGCAGCCTGCACTCTCTCTGCCCAGGCTGTTTTGCGAGTGTCTGTCTCTCAGGCTTGTGATGATTTCTTTCCTGTGGTCAGAGGCCTGAAAGCTGAGGCACAGTCTAACTCCTTAGAGACTTGAACTGAAGATTTCCTGCTTTAATGGGCTCTATTGCCCTCAGCACTGACTTTCCTCCCTTCTAGAAACAATGTCACAGTAGGAGTCTTGCTGGTTTAATAAACATGGAATTTTAAGACCATTAAAAAAACCTTATTTTTCAAAATTTTCATTAAATGATTGGTTTGAAATGACTTTATGTACCATCTTTAACAGCACCATCTGGTGGCTCTCAGGTAATGTTGACATTAGGCATGGCTAGAGCTGTTTCTTACATCATTACAGTGTGAAATACTTTGTTTGTTATGAATGCCAGAGGAGATGTGTGGATTCTGTATGGGTAAATATGGCCAAAATAAGTAGATTTGACAAAAGCATGTTGCTGAAATGTGTGGGGTAAAGTAGGGCAGAACTCCAGGGCTGTATGTGCATAAATATTTGAGTACTAGAAGAGTGATATTTTCTCATTCCTGTAATATGTTTAAAGATGCCTACTTACCATACAAAATCTATTATTAAAGATTATTTTATATTTGCCTCTAATCTTCTTACATATATGTGGAGTCAGGAGAGATCAGCAAAGTCACTGATTGGAAGAGCAGGCTGCTAAGCAGCATGGGGAATTTATAATATATTGGGGGCTTAGGAATGTGAACTTTCATTTTGATTTATTCAGTCTCAGCAAACAGAGAGGGTGGATATCACAGCAGTGAACGAGGAGGTAAAAAGAGGATCCATGTTCAGCCAGGGAAGCCTTGAAAGACAACCAAAGGCAGAATCTCTTTCTGCTGTGAGCCTTTGTGTACTACACAGGACTGAAGAATGGTTTCTGGAGCTGATGGCCACAGAGATGCCATTAGATTTTCTGCACAGGAATTTCAGAGTGGGCAAAGTCTCCTTCTGGTCCTTCTCCCCCCCAGCTGGCATTGAGCTCATCAGTGTTCAGTGTGCTGCTTCTCATTAGTGATTTATGAGTGCAGTGAGTGTAAGATCACACGGATTTTGATCTTTGTTCTCACCGTAACAGCTGATGATGCTGCATGGAGCTCCTGCTTGTATTTTGGTCTCTGTGCTGTCTCAAATATCCAATTCCCTCAGTGTTAGTAATCCCTCTGGCTAGATATGTTGTGGGCAATTATGGCTGTGTACAACAAGCCTTGGCATCAGCAGCTTAGCACTGGCTTCAATAACCAGAAGCAGAATTTGTGCTTGGCTGTTTGGAAGGCAGGTAATGTTGACACTAGCCATGGCTAGAGCTGTTTCTTAAATTATTGCATTATTATTTGTAAGTCAGTTCACTCACAGCTCCCAGAATCCTTTCCACAGCAGATCTTCCTATGTCTTCCCTTTGCTTTGTCCTCTGCTTGCTAGCATGAAATAAAGGTGACCTGGAAAATATAAACTCAAGTGTTACAACTGCTAGTTATTATTTCTGAGGAATGTAGATTATTAAAAAAAAAAAAAAAAGT
>VYZP01046705.1:0-16342 GCA_013400635.1 Hypocryptadius cinnamomeus | reverse complement strand
AAAAAAAAAAAAAAAAGTCAATTTGGAATTTAAATTGAGAAAGACCAAGTTAAATGATGGCAGGAAGCAGTTTGGCACAGTAGGTGGGAAGGTGCTGTCTCAAGAAGCTGTGTGCTGTGTAGCTGATTGGGGCTAACAGGCATGATTAGCCACAGCACAATTATCTCCTCCAAGCCATTCCTGTGCCTATTACCTGAGCTGTGCTCTTCTCACAATAGCAGGTGTTTTAGAGCCTTCTGTGGATATCAAAGCTTTGTAGTATCCTCCTTTTTCAGTCTCTTCCTTATTTTGTGTGGCCCATAATTGTGGTGAGCACAATGAGCCGTGTCCTCAGTGGGTTCGGGTCCCCCGTCTATGATGGTTGCAGTGGAGTGTCAAATATTCACAGTGACCTGGGAGGAGGCACCCTTGTCTGCCAGAACCTGGGGGCACAGCAAATGCAGTCCCTGTTTTTTCCTCTGGAACAGTATTTTGTGTATTTCCATTGAGCTTTCTGCTTCATCTCTGGAATGAAAGTGAAATAGCAAGCGATGAAAATAGCGATGAAAGCGGCGATGAGGATTTATGCGTATAATAATCATCTGCAGATATTAAAGCTTTGCAGTACCCTTTTTCACAGATATTCCTATGAGTCAGGGAGATCTGATGACTTGCTCAAGGTCACAGAGCAAGTTTGTGGCAGAGACAGAAATAGAAATTGCATCTTGAGAGTCAGGACAGTCTCATATTCCTGGGCTTCCTCTTGCAAACACTGTTATGCTGCATGATGTGGCATTGCCTCAGGCTGTGAAGGAAGTGAGCTTAGCTGTGCATGCTGGGTTTAAAAACTTACTTTTGCATCTTCAAAATTGCCTTAACTATGTAACTCAGTCAAATTAACATGACACACAAATCTACAGAAACAGTGGTTGGAAGGTTATCTGGTTTTCTGTGTGTTGGTGAGGAAAGAGTTGGATGCTTACCCCAGGCACCTCCAATATAACCACCCCCCCTGAGGGGTGATTATGGGTCACCATAATTAATTAATGGATCACCCTGCTTGTGCAGAACTGAGCCTGCCATGCTCACAGCAGTCAGGATGTACAGTCTGCCCTGTGGAGTTTAAGGGAGCCACTGTCTGTGCTATCAACATTTGGAACTGCCCTATTGCAATGTGAAAACTCTTCTCACTTTTGGCCCCATCATAATGCCCTAAGTTCTACTTTTCTAACCAAAAATGGTTCCTCTTAGTGCTGAATAGTACACAAACCTAGTTCAGAGCATCAGTCCAAAAGCAGAAATAGTTTAATTAGTTCTACGATCCGTGGAGGAGAAACAGAAGCCAAATAATCTGTTGCAGCCATGCTCCAACGTGGAGATGGGGAAATAGCTCATGCCAGCTTGTTAGACAGGAGGCTGGAAGTTACAGATTGCATGGATGTGATACTGGAGGCAGAGAACAAATATTTCCCACCTAGTGAGAAACACTTCAGAAAGGAAGAGTCATTGCTTAATAGCAGCATGATGGTTGAAAGCAAGAGAGAGTCCTCTAAAAGCCAAAAGCTTTATCTAAATGAGCAAAATACACAGGATTTTTTAAAAATGACAGCTTAAATGTAGAAATGCAACAAGGCAGACTGGAAGAAAGGAGCTAGAGGAGCATTTGGAAAAGACATCAATACTAGTAAAAAATAAATCTTCAAAAACATCAGGATCAGGGAGCCTGCTAGAAAAACCTCTAGTGCTGGTAGATGCTCAGAAATGACAAACGAATTCTTTGCATCTGTTGCTCATTGTGAAGAAATGGCAGTTTCCTGTGCTGGTGCACTTCTTAAAGAAGAATTCATCAGGAAGTCTCTTTCAAATTGACGAATTGGTAGAGGAATTTATGAATCAAATAGAAGTTGCCAAGTAATTTACTAACCCAAGCTTTCTGTAGGAATTCGAGAACAAGACAGCAAGACTAACTGTGGTGTTCCATAGAAGTACTCTGGTACTTGAGGACAGAAAGATGGCAAATGGGATATGGCTTTTTAGAAATGTGCTAAGGGAAAGCACAGGCTGATGGGCTTGGCATATGCACAAGAAGAAATTGCTAAACAGTGGTGGATTGAGAATGGAATTACAGGCTACAGAGACAAGAGTCAGCCTGGTTTTTGTAATGAATAGTCAGTCTGTGCAAAATGTCAGAGCTTTTCTAATGAAATGCAGCAGATGCATAAATGATTTGGGAAGAATTGAGTACTTGTTGTTCATTGCTGTCCTCAATAGCTTTGAATTATTATTGATAATGGAAAAATTTTGTAGGAACCCAGTGACCCTGAGTGAGTGGGCAGTGAAATACAGACTGTGTAGATAAGCAGAGTGATACATCACTTTGGGTATGGGGAGTAGGGAATCAGAGTGGGAAAGAACTGGATGTGCTCTGTGCTCTTTCTTGGGTAAGAACTTGAGTTGTGAGAGTGTGCAGCCCCTCGGGGTCCCCGAGACTCTCCTGATGAGGGAAAACCTCTTTTTAACAGTTCTGTGCCAGGATTGAGAGATGCATGGGACGTTTTTCGATCTTCAAGCTGCTGTTTATTTTTATCTTATCAGAAGTTCAGCATGCTGTCTGCACCAGACTTAGCATGCAGGAAAGTACAGCAAAAATGGTGCCAAGATGTACAGTTTCAAGGTCTTTTAAAGCTGTTTTATCCAATTAACTCTTAAAAAGTACTTTATTTCTACCTTTCTACCAGTGAGTAATCCTTTGTCTGTCCACATAACCTCTGCACTGTGCTTCCCTCACCCAATCACTCTGTGGCACCAACACTGCAGAAAATGGAGTGGATGAAGAAGAAGAAGAAGAAGAAGCTCANGTCAGGGCAGGCAGGCAAATATTCCCTGTGCCCTGGGTTCCAACATGAGAGAAATGCCATCTCAGTGCTCAGGAATTATCCAACAGGTATCTCAAATATTAGAGTTGTTAGGACAACAAGAGAGAGCAACTTGAGGAGGCATTAATTGCTTTGTGTGCTAATATCAATGCACAGAACTTCTGCCTCCTGAATACTGTATGCAGTTGTGGTTCCCTTGCTTGCAATCCAGTCCCAAATAACCAAAACTGGATGAAGCAGTGAGAAGACAGCAAGGCTCTTTGAAATCTTGGAATGGGCTCTGTAAAAGAAATGAGCAGTGAGGCTGAGGCTCTTCAGCATGCAAAAGAGACTCTTGAGGAAAGTGGTAATAAAGGCTATGAAGTCATGTGTCATGGAGAGAGTAGGTAGAGTTTGATGTCTCTAATTCAGAACAAGACATGAAATTAAGCCATGAGGTTCAGGGTTGCTATTTGTGTGACCTGTTCTTCTGTGCCCTCCTAGCTCCTGGTTTGGCCACTGCTAGAGGCAGCACAGTGGGCTGTGTGGGCCCTTCTGCCTCCTCTGTGCTTGTCTCATGTTTGGCCTGAGGAAATTTGGGAAACCACTGCTGCAAGTGTTCACAGCAGAACTGAACTCCCATTAGGATCTCTCCTCTCTAGAGCTAATTCCAAGTCAGAAATCAGGCAGTTGGGTTGACAGCTGCTTATCCTGACCAAGCAACTTGTTTTTTTAAGAGTCCTGCAGTAAATTTGTTTTGTCATTAGCTCAGAGCCACTCCATGTGTGTGGGACAGCGGGGAAGGTCTGAACCGCACGTCCACAGCCAGGGTGAATAGCTGGACCCCAAGCAGGGATCCAGGCTGCCTCTCACTGGGGCACAGGGATTCAGAGGCAGGAAATTGTAGCCCCAGGCAATGAAACGGGAACAGCCTGTTTGGGTTTGCAGTGATTGTGTTTCAGTTTCAGCAGTATTGTGCAAATCAAAACGTTGTGAGTAATTCTAAAAGACTACAGAAACCAAAAGATAAAAGTGAGGGTGTCCCATATGTTTTACAATATTAAAACAACTCAGCTAAGGCTGGGTCATGGCCAGCCTCTTGATAAAGTCTGTGCTTTTGCATTCCAAGCAACAAAAGACTAAATTACAAAGAGCATACTGACCCTTTATATACAGCTGTAGAGGGGAAGAGAAATCTCAGAAAGCATTGCAGTTTTTCTTTGAAGAGACTTTTCATGTTACTTTCAGAGATGAAAGGTAAGAGCATGGTACGGATACAGACTAAAGAGGTTAGTGGAGAGGACATGTCCACACATGGAAGTTGCTAGGAATGGTGTGTTATCTGAAGGCAGGGGTGTTGGGACTCTCACTCTTAAAATGAGTGGTTTAGGGGAGAATGTTTTGTGGAATCAGTAAGTTGTATTTATACTGGAAAACATTACAAATTTTTCACTTCTGAGTGCCTGGCTCTCACAGCTAACTTGGTGCAGATATGAGTAATTTCATTTTTAGGATACATGACTGTAGTGTTGGACTTCCATCTTGATATCCTTCAGTACCTCACTGGTCTTCCCTTTACGTAAAGATTCTCAAGCAAGGTGGGTGATGTGGTCTCTGGTTAGGACACAGGACTGATCTTCTTACAAAGTTACACTGAGAAATGTCATGTCAAGTGGAATTTAAGATTTCCACAAGTGCAGTACCAAGTAGTTGTGTGTGTTCCCATGTCAATAGGAAACCAGTTGAATTGTTCACCACCAGAAGATGGACACTTGACCATTCAGATCAAACCCTGGCCACACATGCTGCACCACTGACCAGGCATAAACCCTTCCAGCTTTATCAAGTACCTAAACCAATTTGAAATACTCGGTGTTGGTTCTCATGGCCTCCAGGCATCCACATGGAGATGCAGCAAGCTGGCTTTCCAGGACAGAATGTAAAACATCCCACAGCCCCGGGGAGCAAAGATGCTCAGGGAAGCAGTGAGCTCACCCTCTTCCCCACATGGGTAGGATGGGGAGAGGATGTAAATGAGAGAAGCCCCAGTAGCCATTACAATATCCTGCTGATTCTTCAGAACAGGACAGTAGGCTCCCTCAAACAGGAACAGCCTTGCTGTTGATTTGTAACCTTTCAACACAAGCTGAAGGTTTAAGGCCAAAGGTCTCTGTCCAATCCCTCACACTGATTTCACACAGCTCACAAGGTTTCACAAGGTTCTTACTCTTTGCCTGGGTTGGGGTTACTGAATTCAGATTAGTGTGCTGCTGTGTGCCTGATCTCTAGAACTGCTGGGACACCTAGGCAGGTACTCCCTGCTTGCTGTAAGTGGAAATGAAAATAAGAAACACTAGAAATACTATTAGAAAGATCAGATACAGTAACATGTGAACTGAATGCTAAGACACTGCTCTAGAGCATACATGCCATGACTCATCCCAATTAAATCCAGGAATTTACTTAGCCACATGAAAAAATTATGCCCTGACGTTAAAAGCTACTAGTTTGTTTTACTTTTTTCTGGCACTTTATTATTTCTGAAGACTTAAAGAACTCCAGCCTCGTAACTCCCATGATGACTGTTATAATAATGAACATTAAAAATGCTTTCTGATTGTTTTGAGTTAGATAATAACTTGATATGATAAATAAATCTAGCAGTTCCCGATCCAAATGTAGTGTCTGGCTTTGGAAATACAGTATGCTCCCGTCTTTCCTGAGTGAAATAGGTCTGAGCAGCTGGAACAAATGTTCTTGTCACTAAATTATAAATTACAGCTGTCGAGAGCAAAACATTTAGTTCCAGCACTCAAGAAATAGATTTTTAAGAAGTCTTCCTATTTATCAGTTTAGCCATTGATTATGTGTGTAAGGTCATTGAATCAGAGCAGTAATGAATGGAATTGTTGATTGCTCAAACACCAGACTAAATGTACCCATAGTTTTACATCCAGGAGCTTGGTAATCCCCAAGAATGCCTGAGAGCATTCCAGGAGCTGAGGCTGTGTGCAAGCACCAATGTTCTCCCCCTGTGATCACCAGGAACATGTTTGCTGAGTAGGAGGGGAAGATAAATTTACTTCCATGAGCTCCCGCTTGTCAGGCTTTCAGTCTGTCAAGAAAGCAGTTTAATTCCCAGTGGTTAGGATTGCCTTGATAGGCTGTGGAGTGGCAGGAGATCAGGGTTAGGTCAGACTGAGCTTCCTGGCATTTAACTGACTGCCTTCTTTCCCTTGGTGCAAGAGGCAGGAGTAGGAGGATGGCCAAACCTGTTTCAAAATAATTATGATCTGCTATCACAACCTGCCATGTTCCTCAGGCTTGTCTTGAAGTAAAACCTGAAATCAGCATGTCAGTTTGACCCATTGACCCATTTATTTATTTTTTATTTGACCCACTTTATTATTTATTTATTTGACCCATTTATTTATTTTTAATATTGCTCCTGATTCCTGGATTTGAACAGTTTTATTTTCCATGTATTCTGACAGCTTTAGTCTTCACCAGTGTGGAGGGACTGGCTTCAACCTTTTCTTCAACCTTTTCAGTTTTGTACCCTTGTTTTCACAAATCTCTGCTAATTACAGTTGTTTTTCGAGCAGAAGGTTAAGGAATATCTGCAGGGTGCTTGTGACTCTGCTGTGCTTGCCCACTGTTCCTGTGCTCAAGATTTGTGTGAAATCATCACTTTAGATGCCATTTCTCAATGAAAATAGCTCAGATGTGCAAGTAAGTGTTACAGATCTCTTTGAAGTGATGTGCAGTTGGGAAGAGCTATAATAAGAGAGGCAGAATTATGTCCTTGTGCTTGCAGAAATACCTGAAAACCATTTTTCTTAAAGATGTGCCACGGGGTTGACAGCTACTGGTTTTGATGCCTTTTATGCTGCTTCCTCCACAGCTCAAGTGCTCTTTCTGGGTGTCTCATGGAAGGTGCATTGGGAAGTTTTTTCCAGGCTGAACACTTACAGGCTTATTTTTCTCTGCCTTTCAGTCTTGATAAAACTCACAGGAGCCAAGTTTTCTTTGATTCCTCTGGTGCTATTCAAAAATATATGGAAAAACTAGAGGGTAGACTCAAGAGGCAGAGGGGGCACAGTTTTTGCATAAGTTCCTTTAAACAGAAAACCAAAAAACATCTGTACAGATCTGATCCATGGTCTGAAGCTGGCTGCTGTCCCCTCCACAGCCTGTTCCTTCTTCATAACTGCAGAATTTGTATTGAGAAGGCAAAAATTACCTCTACAGAAGACCTGTGAAAGAAGCCCCCAGCACAAACAAAAACCAGGTTGCAGCTAGAGTAAGAGGCAGAAACAGAGTGTTTCAGCTGAACAGGAGCTGGAGAGGGAGAGAGGAAGCACTTAGGCATCAGGTGTGAATTGGTAACTCAGCAATCTATTAAATAAATGAATCCTCTTTCTCTCTGAGCTCTGTAGCTCCCTTTGCCTTCTCCTCAATGTATTCAGTAAATATCTTTCTGTAGGCTGCTGGCAAACTCCGCACTCTGTACTGTAGTAGGGAATCCAGAGTTGTGCTATGAAGATTTTTTTCTGCCTCTTTTGGAAAAGCACACAAATATTCTCTGGGCAGATTATTTTCACTTGGAAATTCACTTTGAAAAAATGTTTCTGGAGTGAACTAGGTTATTCAAATTGCAAGAAAAGGGAGAAGTATGTTGGCCAAATGGGCAAAATGAATTTGTTAGGAAATTAGGTCTGGACAGAGCATCTCTGTCCAGATGGTGTCTCAGCTCAAAAATTCAGCTTGAATAACAGAGTATTTTTCTTTCCCTAGCATCCACCATGAGTGCTTTGCTTTTGAGGACATACAGTATGTTTTAAAACTCGAGTGGAGTTAGTACAGCTTGTAAGTTAAAGACTAGATCTTGCTCCTGGTGGGCATCTACTTCTCTTGCATTTGCTGTATATTGTATTACTGTCCCTCTTTTCTGCTCAGTCTGAGCTCAGGGCTGATGAGTAGAATGCTCATTATGGGGTCAGATGCAGCATTTACAACACTCTGGAATTATATTACATGCCTTTATGGAATGTATTTCTTTACAATAAAATTATCACAATTTTATTATAGGCTAAAGAATCCTGTATTCCAATTTCTTATTGTCGGATTTACATTTAAAATTTACATTTTGAGCTCACCTCACTGAACTGATGTATATATATAATTATATGTATATAAATATAAATATATATACACAAATATAAATACACAAATATATAACAATGCATATAAATATATGTATATCTATATAAATTATATACATATATGCACATACACACATGTACACGTGCATCTGTTTCCAGTGCAGCTGCAGTTTTATTCTATATCAAACAGTATCTCTTGGCCAACAATAAAAGAGGAAAAGAATACCAGAAACTGGTTCAATATCTCACTGAAAGCCCTCTCCTCCATGTGGTCTCTTCAAGTTCAGGGGTTGCAATGCAGAAAGATGGATTTTTAATGCACACAGGCCAAATGCCAGTATGTATTTCCTTTATTATATATTACTTTATTTGCTAATTGTGGTAGAAAAGGGGAAAGGTGCTTTTTAGATTTAAAATAGTTTCAGGTTTTTAAACTCTCTGAGGTTTGAAACTCATTCAAAAACATGTTTGTAGAAGTATGTGATATCCTGAATCAGTCTGAGCTTCCTTCATGGCTGTCAGTAACTACACAGTGGGTTCCAGCGAGGATGGCTGTCCCAAATTACCACATGTTAAGTACAAACCTATCAGTCTTTTTAAGCCAAAATGCCATTTATTTTTCTTTCACCTCATGTACTTAGTAGACTCCTGTACCCTACTTGGGAAACTATCCTATGTCCATAAAACAGAAGAGGGGTAGGGTTTTTTATGTTAGTATTGCTTTTTAATATACTAAGAATTTCACATTTTTCATCCTCACAGTTTCTTTCAAAGTCAATTATTTTAAATTAGCTCGTGAAATGTTTTGAAGAATAAATTATTTCCTTTTTGCTTTGAACTAAAGGAAGAGTAATTAAGTAGTGCTGAACTGAACAAACAACCATTACTTTTAGGTACCACAGCCTTTATTCCCTATAATTTTTTATAGGTTAGTCAAGCTGTAAATTACCCAGGAAAGCCCTCAGGTAAACCTTTTTCTAATTATCTGACGTGGCTCCCTGCTTTTAAATGGAGAACTAACAGCTGAAGAGCTGTGCTGTAGTGAAGGAGGAAAAACTGAAAGAGATTAAAACAGTTCAAGATGAAAATAATAGTTTATTTCACAGCTGCTCTGAACATGCTCCCACCCTGAAGGCAGACTGTGGGAAAGGCTGAAAGACTACAAAAAGATTAAAATAACTAAATGCTGAAATGGCAGAATATGCTTAGTGTGGGGGTAAGGAGAGAGCTGAGTGCCTGGGAACTTCAGAGTGGTGTTTCCTCTCCACAAGTCACTCTAGGGTCAAGTTCTTTGGGCACAGTCACACAGAAATAAAAAAGATTCTATACTGTGGTCATTTGCATTGTCACCTCATCTTTTCCTTCATTTTTGTTCTGTCCATCTTCACACTTTGTGGCTTGGAAGACCTACAGCATATTTTATAGGCAGAATGACAGCTGGGAATACTGTGTGTACTGCATGTGACTTAAAGATTTTGGGGCTTTTTGTTAGGGAGTGGCATGATCAGCTCTTATGCTCACAGTGTGTTCCCATCCACTAATCATTTTTATGCCCTCTTATGCAGACTTATCCTTGGAAGGCATCAATTTTACTGGAGAATAATCTGGAAAATTTTCAGGTTTTCTTTAAGAAGCGTTGGTTTCACAAGTTCTTGAAATTCTCTTCTTTAGTTACATTATGTTGTTAACTGTGATATCTGAAGGTAAAATATGCCTTAGTGCATTCAAGGAGGAAAAACTGGCAGCTGAAAAAACCAGGAGAATTTTCCTGCACCAGATTCCTGTCTGTTCCAGTGCAATAAAAAGGAACTATTTGAATGATAATTGACTTAATAACGCAACTTCACAATCTGAGTTTCAGTCCTTGCCTTCTGCAGTGTCCTAAGGCCTGAAAAGGGTTCATTCTGCACATATCCCTCAGGAACACTTGGGCAAGGGGCAGTCTCAGTGCCCTGAGGCTCAGCTCTTTGCCCTCCCATCCTGAGGTGGTTTGTGCCCTTTGCAGCAGTTCTGCAGCTGGAGCTGTGTCCCACAGCAGTGCAGGGGACACCTGCCCCAGGGCCAAGACAGAGACTTTATCACAGCTCTTGCCTGTACAGAATTCCTGCCTCTGCCCCAGGTCTGATGGAGCAAAGGCAATGAGAGTAAAAATATGGGAATTCATTTTTGTGTCTCTGGTGCTATGGGGCTTTTTTTGTTTGTTTTGTTTTTGGGTGGTTCTTTTTGTTGTTGTTTTTTTTGTTGTTGTTTGGTTTGGTTTTTTGTTTGTTTGGGAGTTTTGTTTCTTTGGTTTGGGTTTTTTTTGTTTTGTTGGTTTTTTTTGGGTTTTTTTGTTTTTTCTTTTTGGCTTTTTTTGTATTGCATCATTGCTCAACACTGTTTTTAGCTCTTTACTCTTCATTTTTTGTGTATCTACCTCTCTGGATTTGCCCTGGGGCTGGCCTTGCACTGCCCTTGGGCAGTGGACAATGGGAGCAGCTGTCCTGCTCTAACCCCATGCAGCTGGAGTGGACAAACGCATGGAACCCCTCCCTCACCTGAGGTTCAGAGGGCCTCTGATCCCCTGGCACAGGGGTCTATTCCATCCTCCCAGCTGTGCTAGCTTTTAAATCAGCAGGTCTGGTCATTAGCAGAGATTTTGTACTCGTGTGTCAACACAAATTAGAAATATTTATTTTTCTTATGGGAATAGTATTGACTGTTAACTCTGTTTCCTTGCAGTGATAGTTCCTGTTCCATGAGATAACTATTTTTTTCTGGTTATAGCTACCTGTCCTAAGACTTGTTTTAATATTTGCACTTGAGAAGCTCTGCCAGGACAAAATAAGTTTTTTCCATAGTTTGTATCTCTGAGAAATTCTTCTTTTTTGCGCAGTTTAATATATTGGTGGGATTTAAAGATGGATGTGCTGAATCTAATCTTCCAAGAGTTGAGAAAAATATTCATTAGAATGCATTGTCTATTGCAGAGTTTGACCTTCACTACCCTGCTGGAGTGTACTACAATTTTTTATCTGTTTTTTTCTGCTTTTCCTCCTTGGATGATAATGAAAGTGAAGCAGTTTGCCTGTCCAGCCTTAGTTCTGCACAGTCTTGGTGCCTTCCTGCCATTCAGTCTCCTGCTGAGGTCAGTGTCCCTGTGCCTGTGTCTTCAAATCTCCATTTTTTTGTCCTGGCTTCTGGCTTTGACAAGCAGGTAATGAAGTAGTTTTGTTTTTTCTGTATTGCCCTCACTCTCAGGAGCTTGTGCTGTGCATTGGGTGTGCATGGCAATGCTGCCCTGGGTTTTAGAACTTCATATGTGGCCAGTTCCTGCAGCCTGTGCTTTATTGCAGAAGTAGAGACTCCCTTTTCATCATTTTGTTATTTGAAATGTTGCTCAATCCCCTGGAGGAATACATAATATTAGCACTGGAGTAGCAGTACTTTCAAAACTAACAATTAAGTGCGGTGGTGTCACTGGTCTGATCAACACCCAGCCACCTGTGCAGGGCCAGGAAAGGGGGGAGAGGTGCTTTTCTTCTCCTCCAGCTCTTCCTGGAAGTAAGCAGTGCCTGAACTCTGCTGCTACTGCATTGGCACTGTTGAAAACTGTGACTTAAGGAACGTGCTTGGCACAGAAATAAAGGACAAAAGCTGCTGTTTAGTTGTTACATCCCACACCGAGAAGGGACAGCTCATTTCCCTGTAACTACCATTCCAACAGCATAAAACTTTCACTAAATTCCACAGTTTGTGGTGATTGGGATGGGGTGACCTCATCCCCAGTGGGCACAGCTGTGAGGAGCAGGTGAGCAGCACTGACAGCAATGAGCCATGGAGTGCCCAGGGGCACTGCCCAACCACCAAAGGAAACAGAGGGCACACAGGGGCAGTGCATGAACAGGAGGGGATAAAAGAATGGGCTAAAGAACAAAAAGGGCAGAGCTTGCAGCCTTCTGAAGTGGTGAGGTGTTACTCTGGATGGGTGAATGTTTAAATCCTTCTGGAATTGCACGGTGACACTCTGTGTGTTGTGGCTGTCTGAACTGTGACATTCAAAGAGTGTTAGAGTTGGTGGAAAACACTGCAGGTGAGCTTGGGGTTTCAGAACAATTGCATGTAAAACTCTCCCTTGACCTCACAGTTAACTTCTTAGTATGTTGGGAGATTTTTCCAGCTCAAACTGAGAAACTCCAGCATGATGTTGTGAATCCATTTATTTGGGATAGAAACTGGAGGAGGTGATTGTTGGTACCATTCATTCTGTTTTCAGAGAAACCTTCCAAAGCCTGGATACTGTAGTTTTCACTGAATTTACATGGCTAACAGAGCAGGTCCAGGGCTGACCCTTTCACATGTGGAAACACAGTTAAATTTTGGGTGTTGAGGTGTCAGGCCTGTGTCTGGGTCAGTGCCATCCCAGGGAGCAATATCTCTGCAAGAAGGATAAGACACAGCCTTGCAGTTGCATTTCCAGTGCTAAAAGTCTCAAATTGGAAAACCAGCTGTGTTTCCCAGTCACTGTTTTCTATCTTTCCAAATGTTATGGAAGGTTGCTGTGCTCATCCCAACAAGTGTAGCACTGTAGCTCACACTGTGGACAGCTGGAAGCCAAATCTGAGCACATTTTGCACTCAAAAATTTGATATTGATATGTGACCATGGTTCTACACGCCATGAAGCAAAGGGGAGCATTCCTGAGGGTTGCTGATCATCTCTGCAAGTTTTTGGCTGGGCACTGGGTCTATTCCTCTTGTGAACCTTGTGAAGTGTTGCTCATCACTGACTGATGGACGAGGCTCTGGAACAGTGAGAATTAAGATAGTGTTCACACTGTCATAACTACAGGATACAGCAATTTTATTAGCCTGGATTATTTATTAGTCACAGCAATCAAAGCTACATTTTGATCAGCCACAGGAGGACCTGACAGAACATGGGTGTTAACATTAGATATCCAATGTGCTCATTTGCAGATCTGTCATATTTGTCATGGTGGCAGTAAATGGGGCTAAACTGCTTTTTCAATAGATTCATTAGTGTTAACCTTTTGGGTTGATACATCTGCCACAATTTTTACAAATTTTTTTTCCAAGCATATCGAATATGAAGACTTAAATTATGCTTATTATAAAGAAATGTGCTTTTATTAAGATGGAATTTTATTAAATGAATAAAAGTCTTTAATTGTTATAGTTTATTACATTTGACCTAATGTATCTTAGCTGCTACCTCAGATTTCCTCAAGAAATGCTTGGTTTTGATTTTAAACAAAACCTGATCCTGTAGCTATTAAAGGAAGAAACTAGAGTTAAGAGATGCTCTCAGGAGTTTTGAATTATTTTCAGTTCTGAAGTTCTTTGCCATGCCAATGCTCCTTTATCCTCCTCCACCAAAGAGGCCATTTTACATCTTTAGCAGAGAGGTCTGGATTAGCTGCATGAATTAGCAGATGATAACTTAGTTAATGATCATTTAAGCAGAGGATGTAGCTCATGATTTTATTTTAATTTGGACCTTCTTTTTTTGGTTACTTTAAAGGTGGATCTCCAATGCCAGTGTATGGTTTGTGAGATAAGATTTCTGTAGAGAAAACTTAAATTTCAGTTTCTTGTCTGATGAATGGCTATAGCTGTGCATAATGAAACAACAGGGTTAATTTCAGCTGGCATTGACTATTGCACTTCCCTGAAAATCTGTTATCACACAGGCTCAGGCAGAGAGGTTGAGGAACACACAGGAGAGGAGGCTAAAATATGCCAGTGCATCAAAGTGAAGCCAGCTCTGTAATTCCAGCTGGTTTTCCAGGAGTGCTGAATCTGCTGGCACAATACAGAGCAGCAATGGGCACGTGGCTGCAGAGCCTTGGCATGGGCTGGTGCTAAATGTGAGCAGGGCTGGCACAGGAGCCTTCAGGGGCAGCTCTGGGCTTTGACAGGTAACTCTTTCCTGGGTGGGTGCTGCTGTGAGCATCCTGCTGCACTCTGCCCCTGGAGCAGCTGTGCTGGGCAGATGGGAATAAAGCTGGCACTTGAAACCACTGCCTCACTCCTCACCCCTGGCAAAAGGGACTAATTTCTGTGCTATAAACCACTTGATCATGTTGGTGAGGCTCTTTGCTGCTTAAAAATGTAAGTTTATTTGTACAGACCTCTTGCTGAAACTGAGCAGTGAAGTTTTTCCTGAGGCCTTTGGTCAGTGGAACAGTTGCTGCTGTCTCTGCTGAGCATGAGATTCTGGCACCTTGAATCTGTAGCAAATGGCTTAGATTTACACAGGTATGATGCCTTGTGAAGGCTGACCTGGAACAGAGGCTAGAGAGAGCTAAAGAATAAAGCAGGGGTTTATTAAAAGGCTTCCATGGATCCACCTTGGGCAGCACAAGAGCCCAGCCAGGGCTGCACCCAAGATGAACCAAAATGGTCCCAAAATGCACGAGCGCTCCCGGGGTCTCTCCCTGTGATCAGCTCTGCTCCATGTGCAGATTGCAGTTCATTGTCCAATTCCAGCTTTAGCCCATGCACTCCCATCCTGCTTGTTTTTCTCTCTCCAGCCCACGCTGTTTGTGCTCTTGGGCTGAGATTTGGATCATTTGTCCTTGGTGCCCAGCTGGAGAAGGAATTGTTTTGTCTCCCTGCTCTGTGCACAGAGCTCACCAACCCCTAATGTGAAGCTCAGACCCACACACTAAAGCAGCACAGAATGTGAGAAATATAAAAGCTAAAACCAGAGGCATCAGGTAAACTAAAGCAAATGTTTGAAGTCTAAACTTAAGCTGTAAATTTACAGCTCATGACTGCTGAACTCTGGCCAGTCAAGTGGTGACAGCACAGCACTTTGTGTAGGAGCCAGGATGGTGCAGTATTTTCTCATGCTAATGTGGAGCAGGTCCCAGCTCTCCTGCCTGTGGCTACAGCAGAGGTAGGATTTATGTTGAAGCTGCAAGCAGTGCAACAGCAAAGCAGAGAGTTTTCAGCCTTCAGTGAACACACACTATATTAGTTCAAGGTCTCAATGCAATACTTCAGAGGAGGAGAAGTCAGGACTAGAGAGGATAGACCATGTAATTTGTTTCTCTGCCAGTGCAAGAGGGTTCTCTTTTAATGAGTCTAATTTCAAAACTCTCGAGGAACAGAGATCACAGCGGTTTTCTTGAGAGTACCAAGTGCTTTCCATTTATTGAAAAGCTTTGCTTGCTACCCATCCTCCTTTCTCCCTTCTAGCTGTACATTTGGGCCAGCCTAAGTTTCTTTATTGTTTATATGCTTCAGTGATATATTGCCATCTTGCCATCTGACAAAGCTGCATATATTCATCCTGCTTTCTAAGAAAATTTCTCTAGTTTTCCCTTAGCAAATGGAAAGGAGTTTAGGAAAGGTTTTGTCCACATTGGTCTAGGATAAAGTCAGGCAAGAGAGGATATCAGTTGCTCTCAATGACACCTCTGAAAAGAAGAAAATGCTTTGAGCAACTCTGACTTCATAGTGGAAGTTGCACAATAGTTGCAAGGAGGGAGTGATTTGGTTTGTTCTTTTACTGTGCTCCTATCAAAGACTTCTACTGTTTCTATCTCAAATACTTAAAATCTTGTTTATGGGCACAGAGAAATCCCCACCTTCCAAGTAAAAGTAAGGAATTTTGTTACTGTAAGTGAAGTCTTGAGAGTCAAATTGTTAGTGTTACTGTTGCAGAAAAAAATAACCTTGCAGTTAAAACTGTGATGCACACACCTGCCTGTCCCGGGTTCTTTTTCTGGATGCTGTGCTCTCCTGGCTCATCTATAGTCATAGCAGGAGTAAAAACTCCATTGTTATTGCTTGGTTTGCCTTTCCTTCCCCCCTCTAGGATTCTGTATGGGTTTTATTTGTTTGCCAAGATATTGTTAAACCTTTCTCTTCCTTCACCAACCCACAGCACTGGGTTAGATCCAAATTATTGTCTTTGTGCTTTGCATGTGTTAGGTGCCATTTCTTTCTTCACTTTGTTACCTCTAATTATGGTTTTGTTTGGTCTGTATTTTGTGTGGTCTATATTTGTGTTTAAGCTGACCACTGGTGAGCTGTTTCCAGCTTTGGGTCTGGCAGTGTCACAGCTCTGCAGGGGTGGGGTGAGGAATGCTGCTGAGGTGTCACAGAACTGCTGATTTAGCACCTCAATCTGCCTGGCAAGAGCAGCTTAGATCTCTGCTGGGAGCTTGGGACTTCCCTGTGTCCAACTGGAGACTGTTTCCATCACATTCAAACATAATTTGAAGGTTGAATGATGATCACTCCCTGGTTCTGCTTTGCCTCTTGCTCAAAGTGTGACTGCAGCTGAAGTTTTTGCTTCTACAGCTGATACCTTGGGGTTTAAGTTTTTCTG
>VYZP01046704.1:0-10532 GCA_013400635.1 Hypocryptadius cinnamomeus | reverse complement strand
CTTATGTTTGTCTTATAGTTTACAGTTATCAAGACAAAAATGTTTGTGTCTTCGTGGAACTATGCACTTTTCAGTTCTCTACAATATGTTCTATTCTGTGTAAGGTTTCCTTACAATAACCAATTATCTTTGATGTGTAGCCTTATCAAATGCTTCTTGAAAAATGCATACCATCCACATCACTTTCTCAGCATTGTCTTCAAAGAGTTCTATCAACTTAGTTATGCAAGACATTTCTATTATATGGTCATAGTGGCTGGCTTTAATGGAATTAAGCTTAACTTAGTGGTCTTTTGCCAGTCACAACAAAATTGTTTTCAATACGTACTAAAAATGTTAAGCTAGCTGGTGATTAAATATTTTACATTTTCTAATGAGTGATTTGAATAGTGGTAGTCTCAACTTTCTAAATCTTCAGAAGCTGGTTCTGCCATCACAGAGTACTGATTATGAAATCTCAGTAAATGCTTTGCTAATTGGAAAGCTTTAGGAAGCAAAGCACATATATGTACCTAAACAGCAGAAGCACAGAATGAAAACAGAACATTTCAGAGTGTGAAAGAGAGGAGTCTAAAATTCAGGAGAAAATTTCCAGTGTTAATAACCAGAAAATAACAAGAATGGTAAGGAAAATTAACTTTATGATGCTGTAAATATCACACCTCAAGGTCTTGGAGGCTTGGAGAACTTAATTTTGTTTTTTTTTCCCAAATGGGGGAGAGTGTGGTAGTTATAGTCATTATTTTATGCATCGGAATAATTGCATTTTAATAATTGAATTGCATTTTTCAGGAGATTTTCAACTTAAGGACTTATTTTGGAATGAAAAACAATATATAGAAAAAAATTACATATATTAACTGTCCATTAATTGTGTAGCATCAAGGCTGTAACCAGACCAACAAATATACAATAGTAAATTGTAGAGCATTAGAAAAGAAAACAAAAAATGGAAAATGAAAAGCTTAAAGCCACAGTAATGATAGAGATAGTCTTTCATACATGTCTCTGAAGGCAGTTTACACCAATACAGACACTGTAATGCAGAGTGAAAAGGAGTTAATGGTAGTGATATCTTGTTCAGCTTGGAAATGGAACCAGACTTTTGCATTCTTTTTCATCTTGGAGGGAAGACGTAGGCCATGAAAAAAAAGACATATTTTGTTAGTGGAAACAGTATTAAACTGAAGACTTTCTCCCAAACAATCAGAAAAAAAAGCATGTTTGTAGAGATAGAATTTGGGTCTTTTTTAAATATGGGAGAAATGTTCTGGTTCTCCATGGAAACCGGATCTATCATGGTATGGGTGGGTTTAATCTCAAAGAAAAGTAAGCAAGTCTTTAGAGGGCTGTAGGTCTTGATACGCTGTTACATGCTTGAAGCATACACTGAAGCATTGGGAAATAATCCATTGATTATGTTGTGGGACTACAGTTAGGCCCTAGAAGCCTAATTAATATTTTGGTGAAAAGTGGATATTGTTGTCTTATAGAATTTTCTCAGTAGACAAATAGACATTCTGTCTCCTAAACTAAGAACAAAATCATTATTGGTAAACAGAGTGCTGCAGCTTTAGCACAGTACAGATTTTTCTTTCCCCCCTTCCCACTTAAATCAATGGGAATTCTAATCTGCTGAAGTACAGTTAGTCTTATGCAGAGAAACAAGGTGTACTTAGATAATGTAGGAAGCACAATTAAGACAAACCTAAATTATCCACATATCCACTTTATTTGTTAGTTTAGAATTGTAGACTTATTCTGATATTAAACCACACACACTAGTTCCAGCTGAAAGGCTCCATAAAATAACACAATGTGACTGTTAGCCTTTTTCTTTGTTAAAGAAGGTATGCATCAGTATCTGCAAATAACAAGCAATGGGACAAGAGGAAATGGCCTCAAATTGCACCAGAGGAGGTTTAGATTTTAAGAAAAATTTCTTCACTGGAAGGGTTGTCCAGTATTGGAACAGGCTGCCCAGGAAAGTGGTTGAGTCAACATCCCTAGAGGTATTTAAAAGATGTCCAGAAGTGGCACTTGGTGATCACAGTAATTGACTTAGGCTCCATGGTTTAGTGGTGGACTTGCAGTGCAGGACTCAATGATCTTAAAGGTCTATTCCAGCCTAAATGATTCTGTGATTGTAAGTACTGATTATTTTAGGAGATAAATAATTCCAGTAGAAATCTATCAGCTGCTAAGAAGTGGCATGCCACCTGAGGAATTTTTCTCAGATGATTCTTTTTCTTGCATTGAGTTGACCTCTTACTTTGTTTGAGAGAAACTGCAAAAATAAGGGAAAGATAAAACAACTCTTCATCTGATGCTTAAAAGTATATTTGATACAGTCTTACTCAACATTTAAAAAAATTGAGCATATGCAATCATGAATTCTGTTTGAGTCAGCTGTATGCTTCCAGATCATGTATCCCTCAGACAGTAGAAAACTGTTGGAACTAGATCCCTTTCTTTTTCCTAGAATATTTTGAGAAAGAGCTTCATAGATTTGTACAGTTTTTAGAGATGATTTTTTTTTTCTGTTAAAGATCCATGCAGTGTGGGCACCTCAGCTGTTATGTTGGTGATGACATAAAATCAATTCATTAAGTTTCTTACAAGTTTGACTTATGTAAAGAAATATATATGTTAATGCATTGTCAAAATACTTTTCAGTGAAATATTTCCTTTACTGTAAAAAAATCACTTTTTGCTTGTCTTTTCAACTTGTTAAATGAATGGAGAAGATTAGTTGATAATAATAGTACAGGAAAATCTTCCACTGGCAGGGAATAAATTTATTCATGTTAGCACATTATGCAGTCTCCGGAGTTATCTTCTGTGTAAATGAATGTCGTGCCCCTGGAGGAAGCCAGACTGACAGGGCTCTTTGCTCAAGACTTCTATTCAGGTTATGTACAACACACAGAGCACTTTCCCAACTACCCTTCCTTTGTCCTGCACTGAAACAATGAAAGGCAATTCCCTGTGTCCATGTTGATTTTCTTCTTCTCCATTAATTTTTTCCAGGGGTATCTTTAGAGTTCAGTTGTCAAATTACTGAAACAGGAGAAAACCTAACCTGATCTTTGTCTTGTGAGAGCTTATTCCTTGCTGCTTTATAGTGTTTTGTTTTATTAAAGTTAAGGTGTCACATAGCTGGAACTTTCATTGTTCTAACTAGAGAAAGGACTCCAAACACCGACTAGGGAAATTCATACTGCACAAATTCGCATTGTTCTGGGTATAGATGTTCCAATACTTGAAATTTTTTGAAAAGGGAGATTCCAGTTTTGGTCTATATGAATACCACACATTCAGATTCAGAATTCACAATAACTTATTAAGGAAACTTTAGGCACTTATTTTGAAATGTTATTTCCCTAATACCTTTATAGAGCTTCCTTCTGCATTGCTATGATGATTACATACACACAGACAGAGTGATTTTGCCTACCAATTGCATTATGAGTCTCCAGCACCTTCCTGGATAGGAACAATAATTACAATGCATTAAAGTCATGAAAAACATTTATTTCTGGAGCCTTATAAAACATCAGTTTAAATGATCTAAAAATTGGAGTGATGAAATAGCCTTCTTCCATGTTTTAATTCAAAAAATTTGTTTGGTTCTTAGAAATGTCTGTGATATTTTTTTTTTCCAGAATGTATTTAGATATTAAGTTTCAAAACATTGCTTTGTTTAGTAAGTAAAGAGAAAAAAATATTAATGATTTCTGTTATTAGAACTTATCATTTTTACCAGAATTTCATTATTTGTTTTTTGAGGAAGGCATGAATTCATCATCAAGGAGATTGTAAAACAAAAAGGGTACAAAGCAGTAAAAACATTTATATATATTTCCTTTTATTACTCTTTGGGTAGCTAGCAATACCTACAGCTGTTCTGAATGGAGAGAGCCCATTTAACTCTCCAATAACTATTCTTTTGATGTAGATAGGCCAAAATTCTTTACTATGTAACCAGCTCCATAGCTTTTAACATAGGAAAGCCTGTCAGTTAAAATACTAGTCTTTACAGTGATTCAGGTTGTTTTGAGTTTCTTCATGAGTTACATAAATAAACAGCTTAAAAAGCAGTCTACACACTGCCTGTTCAGTCAGAATTCTCCCTTTGCTCCTTTATTTTTTACAGAAAGTATACATTAAAACAAGCTCTTCACTCAGCTTGCATTGTTTATCTCTAAACTTTTGTTATACTTTCT
Organism: Hypocryptadius cinnamomeus; assembly: GCA_013400635.1. Lineage (NCBI taxonomy): Eukaryota > Metazoa > Chordata > Aves > Passeriformes > Zosteropidae > Hypocryptadius > Hypocryptadius cinnamomeus. The sequence continues at coordinate 6,306 of VYZP01046704.1, read as the reverse complement.
CTTCTTTCCTGGCTTTTTCATCTCTTTCTACCTCTATTTTTAGGAATGACAATAACTTCTTTTATTCTAGCTGTGAGTTCCACCAAGTTCTTGAAGAACATTACAAAAGTCTGTATATTAAACATAAATAGTAAGAAAAGCTCGAGAATTTCATTGAATAGGTATTGACTCTGGGGAGGAAAAAAACCAAGCTAAAGTGAAAACTAATACATTGAAGATTTAATACATTATTTTGAGTTTTGCCTGTGCTGTGACTGGAAATGCCATTGCATGGATGTCATCATAACAAGCAGTAAATTCCACCTCTAGAATTCTTTTCTTTGCTACAGTAGTGATGAAGAACATATCATTGCATTTGAAACTAGAAAAGCATTTAAGATTACATTGAAAATTCTAGAAGTAAGAAAAGTTAAAAATAGCTTCAAATGCTGTTAGATCAGTATTCACACCTTTCCATTTGTTTTAATGGAATTGAATTTACTTGCTAACACCTTCAGTGCTAGAGAAGTTGTTTAAAACCAGATACCATTAGAAATATAATTTTTTGCATCATTTATTTATGAAAATATAATGGCAAATAGTATGGTAAGCACAATTAACAGTATTCAAGACACAATATTTTTGCTAATGTTGACATGGACTTGCATAGCATTTTAAGTTATGGTGTAAACTACAGCATACTGTGAGGATGCAGTTTCAAAAATTTGAATGTGCACTTTAGAAGATTTGAAGCAGAAAGCATATCAATATGAAACTGCTCATTTATTATCCCCTCTTGCCTTCAAACTTTTCTTGGGACTCCTGTTCACACTCTGTCTATTATTCTTTAAGTTATTCATATGAGAACAAGCCACACACTGCAGGCACATAACATAATTGGTAGCACTTACCACACAGCACTGTCCATTTTGTCTAGAAGACACAACCACCCTTAACGCAGTTTTGGATACCTTTGTACTTGCACTGCAAACATGATTCTCCAGAAGACTTCAGCCAGTATCTACAGCTCTGTGCCAAAACGTGGGTTTGGCATTGGTTATTTGCGGGATTGAGACCAGTAAATGGAGCTGATTTGAACTGAACACAAGGGCCCTTGTGAGAATCAGGAACTTGATTAGCAAGGTGCTGGTGCTTTTGAATACAAGGTCTTGAGTTTGATACTAAGTGCCATGGTCTGTGTGATACTGAACTTAGTCTCTATAATTTTCTTCTACCTGTAGATAGGACTGAAAAGAACCCAGGTAATACAGTTGTCCATGCTTGGTATATGCAAAATAGAAAATAAGGATTACCTGTAATTTCTAAAGACACTTCCTGATGTCGAGGACTGTATTATTTTTGAACCTATAATTCTGCATCAAAGATTTTCACTTAAGAGTTGGAAAATTCAATACCCAGCAAAAATAATTTCCCTTTAGTACAATGTTGGTTTTTTTTCTTGGTGTGCTTCAAGGATGTGTGATTGTTTTAAATTATGTCATACATTACTTTGACATATTAACCTGCTGAAGGGGGTTTGTAAAAACTGTGTGATATTACATATAGTTTTCTTATGGTATCAATCAATACCTGTACATCTGCTTGAAAGCTTTGCATTTCTCAATAAGACACTCTTGAATTATACAGAAATACCTAAACTTTTCCATTCAGAAGTTTGCTAAACAAGTGCATCTATATCTTCTGAAAAACCGTACATACACCATTCTTTATATGTAATGTACATCACTGGTTCCAGTGCTTAGAGCATTTGTACTGAACAAGCAGAATATATTCTCTTTGCAAGATTTTGGAGATAGAGTCAAAATCTTAAAGCTTAATTATCTCGGCCGCTGCCAGCTGGAGTATCCCGGTGGGCTGCCGTGGCCTTGGATAGCTCAGTCGTGCTCAGTTTCCAGAGAGCCCAGGCAGCTGCTCGCCGCTGGCCACCATAGCAAGCTCAAGTGGTATCAGCTCTTTTAGCGATTATCAGCTCTTAGCTTCCTAGGTGCCGAAGCAGACGCAGGGAGAGAGAGGAGAAGCGCTGTGTGAGGTTCCGAAGAATTCTTTATTGAGTTTTCCGCAAAGGTTCCCAGTGACAGCTCTTCTACCGAGCTGGGCAGAAGCAGGGGGTTTTATACCTTACAGGGGTTTTGGAAATTGTCCCATAGTAAGGGTCAGGGAAAGTGACCTATAGGCTTACAGAGAGATAAGCAGGGTTCTGAAGGTGGAAGAAAGGGGCTTCTAAGACCCTAGTCATCATGACTTGGCATTTCCTAGCTCAGGCTTCAGAACGCCATGGAGCTAGTGCAGGCCCTGTGCCTGCTACACTTAATGATGTCTATTGTATTAAAAGCATATACATTCAGAGAAAGGAGGGCATTTCGCCTTATGGTTTCTCTGCCTAATAAAATGTGATATTTTTCAAGATCTGCAAATTGGAAGATGTGTAGGGGCAAAACCTTTATTGTTGTTGATGTAGTGTGAGTAGATTGGCATGAGGAAAACTAGACAGATTAATACATAAAAGTGGGAAGAAATATCCACACATCTTCTGTAATTTAACTTTATGCTTTAACAGACCAATTGCTTTGTATAACCACTGTCACCTCAGGAAAACTGCATGTCATCCATTTTGCAAATCTACCAATTCTGAACACATTCACAGCCAGCAGAACCGCAAACAGTAAATGAAAACACTGCCATATTTTCTGTTGGCTGTTGAAGCAATATTTAGTCTTTAAGGAAAGAAAGAAAAAAAAGAAAAATTAGTCACAGGAGCTTTCTGCCTCATTATGATCCTATGACTCTCGAGAATAATGGCCTTACATGGAAATGAGCTGAGTTTTGCCATGTGGTCAGGGATGTTGTAGCTGCCACCACTGCTCCTGTTGTTGACCAGCAGCACTAAGAGAACCTGTCTTTTTGTAGGTGAACAAAATTGAATGCTGCTGCATTCCTTACTCTAAATGATTCTTTACAATTAGAGGCAGAGTAAATTCATGTACATCCCCAGTATAAAACTTTTAAATACCTGTTCTGTTTCTGGAGAAAATCCCAGAAACCTCTAAAAGTTTTAATTTTCATCAATTTTATTCCTAAATTGCACAGCTACTCTAGAAGAATAAATCATGACTATTTTTGGAAAAGACTCTTCAAAGTTTTGAACTTAAATGAGAAATTTCTTATTAGTAAAATCAGAAAACTCTTGATCTAGCCTAATATTTTATTTTTTCTACGAATATGTCAGTTACCAATTCATAGTATTACACAGTCTGAATGTTTTTAATATTCATTTATACAAATATTCTATTTAGTTTTCACAGAGAATCTTTCTTTAGTCAAATAGTTTGCTTTTTTAAGTTTGGACAGGGGGTCTTGTCTGTACATCTTCCTTTACAGAATAAATATAGCTATATCTGCTCTGAAAATATCAAACCCTGGTATTAGGAAATTGCTTTATTTCCCTTTTTTCAAATAAGTAATCTTTAAAACAGTGGACCAAATCTGTTTTCTACAGCATTTATCTGACAGGAAATTTTCTTTCCTGAACTCAAGAGAATTTGTCTCTGAAAGTATATTTTTCTTCTCTACTTTCTGTTATCCTTGCCAGTATGTTAGTGTTAAATTGACAGCTTCCAAGAGCATAGAATTGCACATGTGCAACATTCTTAGATAGTGCTCTGTATTTGCAGGACATTTTACAGTGGTGGACAGTAGGAAGAGCTGTCAAACAAGCATCACAGCAATACAATTCATTTAAGATTTATGGTAATCCATACCATCTAAAGCTGATGAGGAACCTGAACTCTTTGATCATAGTGATATTCTTTAGAAAATTGATTTTAAAAAAATATTTGGAGATTAATGCTAGCTATGGTAGCTTTTGTTGTATACACTTCAAATGTTTTCAGCTTGACTTGTCTCCAAATGAAAAGTGTGAGAATAAAGACCAAATACTGCAAATGAGAATTCATATCAAAAAGCTGCATCTAAGGCTGTAAGTACAGTTCTAGCTGTGCAACTTCACGGATTGCTGGCACAGTTACAGGCATCTGTATTTAAAGGTAGTGTCTTATTAGTTATCCCAGCTTGGACTCCAGCTTCAGTGCTACTGAGTTGGTTTACTGCTGACACACTTGCTATGCTTCCTTTGCCTGGACTTTTTGTGTCATCAATAATAGTGCCCCTCTTTCCTTTATAAGAGTAGCTACATGAATGGAGAATCACAAGGCTGAGTAAATCAAATCCATAGGAGATACAGCACATACTCAAGTGAGCCCTTTGTGTCGTACTTGCCAATGGTTCTATTCTATAGTTTGTAAAAGACATTCTCTTTCTTGTGGAAAAGTGTAATTTCTATTACGCTTTCATTGAGAACTGAGAGCTGTGAGAGAGCCAAAACTGCCAGAGCTTTGAGGGAGTGGGGTCTGAACCCTTTCCTTATAAAGAGCTTTCCAAAGAGGATCCAAATGGCTTTGAAGTTCAGAAAGCCAGATTCTCTTAGGCTATGAACTGGAATAATTAATAAAAGCAATAGAAAACTCCAAGTGGCCAGATGAAGCAGAATGGAAATACAAGGTTTATAAATCAGTGACCTTCTTCTCCCTGTGACCTTGCAGGATGATTTTTGCTTTCAGTCATCTCCTCACTGCTGTGCTTATTGGTCCTTGTCAGTATCTCCTGTTGTTCTGCTCAATGCCCTTTGCTGCTCTTAGAAATCATTCAGGCTCTCTTTGAGCTGCAGGATGGGAGTGTGTTCTCTTTTTCTCTCTTAGCCCTTCCCTGTCTTTGGCATGCAGTAACCAAGGCTGCTGCATTTCCCAAAGAAATGTGCAGTTTCTGCCACCTCCTAGGAGATAACTGTCACTCCTTTTAAAGGAATGAGGACAAATTTCACAGGCTGACCAAAGAGAAAGAAGCAGTATTTCCTATCTGCACATGTACATTGTCAGTGATGGTGAACATTCCCCTTTTGTATGATCATATACTATAACAAGTGTGTTAGTTGTATATATGCATAAATAGTGTATGAAGTTCACCATGTATGACTGTATGTATCCAAGTGGAATCTAATTCATTGATGGATATATTTGTGTATTGATGTTGTTTTTCCAGGCTGCCCATTTAAAAACAGTCATGTCTAATAAAGGTAGAATAGGTATAAAATGACTAAGGATGATTTTTTCAGACTGCTGTAGGTTAGTGTTCTTTTCCATAGGCATAGTTTGGGACACATCTCTCTTGTAATTAGTCTTTCAGGGCATTTACCTACTGCCCCTTGTGCTTGTGTGCTGTCCCAAGTAATACTGCTGTCTTTGTTTCTTCTATTTGATTTGCACAATCCACGTATTCAAATCAATAAGCTAAGCTATGTTGTTGAAACACAACAGGATGTTTTTCTCAGTATATTAATAGAGCCATATATCCATCCAGTTGGCCAGGTTTTCCATTTGTGTGACTCAGCAGAATGGTACTGATATTTATGAACTAAATTAATAATAATAGCTCAGAATTGCCACAATTGTTTAATCAATATAAGTGATTTTTAAATCCTTAATACCATATTTTATTTTGTCAGTTAAAAAACCAGGAGCAAGCATTGCTTTATCCAAGGAACAGCCTTACATTCCTGTTTCAGAACAGGAACCAGTTGTCCTAGTGCTTCATAGCCAGCTGCTCTTTTGTTGTAGGCCTCATATTGGTTTAGGTAGACCTCTTCTGTGGCAGGTTTCTTACTTCTAGCATGATAATTTTGCTTGGAAATCAATCTTTATTTACTGAATTAGACCCAGATTCTTTGATGCATATGAGGTGTCCCATTAAATCCAATTAAACCACTTTAGGCAGGTCCCAATGCTCATTGTTAATTTGTATGCATGAGCTCAGACTGGCAATGGCAGTGCAGTTCCTCAGGGGCTCAGAGCCTCCTGTTCATGTGGAAGTCAGTGGAAGTGTGAAGGGACTTCCCACATTTGGAGAGCAAGTCTAGAGACATTATCCAGGTGCACACATACATTTAAAAGTTTTACAGCTTCTTGCCCAGCTGTGCACTGGATAAGTAATTTAGGGCATTTCTTGGCTGTACTTTCTACTGTAACTCAGGCATGATGAGTCTCTCCAGTGTTCCCCATCATTTGCTAATGCTGTGGCAACCGTTCTGGCTGCTGCAAATTTTGTCACTGTGGCATTATATTTATGTTGTGCAGCACACTGTAAACACTTCAGCATTATAAAATGCTAAACGTTATTTTTATGTCGCCTGTTATTTTCACAACTAGTAGGTTGGCTATTCACACTTCAAACCTTGTGTTCAGTGGTAGTACATGT